>JACEIK010004423.1:78761-98422 GCA_018107945.1 Datura stramonium
ATATGAGGCCGTGTATACATCTTAGCTCTTTGTGATGGTCGTGTGGGGCCTTACTCAGTTGGTAGTGGTGACCTTGTCGGTCACGTAGTTATTTAGCACCTGTTTTCTTGATTTAGAGATAACTAGATAGCATGGTGGCTTTGTCGGCCCGCATAGGTTCCCCTATATGAACGTGATTCTGGTTAGCTGATGTTAGTATACAGGTGGCTATACGCCTAGTCGGTCGGAGGCTGTATTTACAATCGTTATATAGCCCGTCGCTTTCTTGAATCCAGAGTTAGAACCATCCAGGCACCAGCAGTGCTCAGGCTCAGCAGTCTAGCAGTTCAGGTCCCAGTAGGGCACCAGGTGCCAATCATACCCCCCAAGGCGGGTTGTGACAATCATCTATGAAGACAATCACGCATATATCCAAATACAACTTGAATACCCAGTTCATCAAGTCTATAAAAGCTGCAGGAGTATTTGTTATTCCAAAACACATTACTAACTCATAGTGACCATACCATGTCCTAAAAGCTGTCTTCAGGATGTCACTCTTTCTGACTCTGAGATAATGACAACTAGACCTAAGATCTATCTTTGAGAAGTACTTAGCACCCCGAAGTTGGTCAAATAAGTAATTAATCTTGGGGAGGGGATACTTATTCTTGATTGTGACTTTGTTTGACTGTCGATAATCAATACACATTCTAAGGGAACCATCCTTCTTCCGGACAAAGAGAACTTAAGCTTCCCATGGGGATTTACCAGGCCTGATGAAACCCTTATCAAGAAGATCCTTCAACTGCTATTTCAACTACTTGAGCTCAGTTGGATCCATTCCTTAAGGAGGAATGGATATAGGATGGATATCAAGGAGAAGGTTGATGCCTAAGTCAATCTCCCGCTCGGGAGGGACTTTTGGTAGATCATCTGGAAACATCTCCGAATACTCACACGCTATAAGAATTGACTGAAGAGTTGGGGTTTCGGACATAGCATATTTAACCTGAACTACATGGTACACATAGCCGTTAGAAATCATCTTCCTGGCCTTGAGATAGGAAATAAAGCAACCTATAGGCACAACTGAACTACCTTTCCACTCTAGGACTAGCTCACCCGAAAATCGGAACTCTACCATACGGGTTCTACAATTCACTAAGGAATAACATGCGTGCAACCAATCCATACCAAATATAACATCAAAATCGATCATGTATAACTCTAATAGGTCAGCTGAAGTGACTTTCTAGAGGATTTTGACAAGGCAATTTCTGTATACTCGTCGAGCTATAACTGACTCACCGACTGGAGTAGGGACTGAAAAAGGTTCTGATAGGATTTCTGGATTGACTTTGAAACTAATAGCATCATAAGGTGTCACAAATGATAATGTATCCCCTGGATCTAACAATGCATACACATAAAGGTGGAATACTCATAACATACCAATCACCATATCTGGAGAGACAACCTGCTCCTGATGAGATGAGAGGGCATAAAATCTTTTTTGATACTGACCACCACATGCACTAGTGGATGCATTTTGCTGAGCTGAGCGTGTTGGTGAAGTTGCTGAACTGGTGGCTGGGTCACAGCCTCCACTACGGTCAGTCTGGCTTCAAG
Organism: Datura stramonium; assembly: GCA_018107945.1. Lineage (NCBI taxonomy): Eukaryota > Viridiplantae > Streptophyta > Magnoliopsida > Solanales > Solanaceae > Datura > Datura stramonium. The sequence goes on from JACEIK010004423.1 coordinate 80,373, forward strand.
GCAGTCTCTAAGCAGATGTCCAGGCTTCCCACACCCAAAACACGCACCTGAACCCGCTAAGCACTCACCAGTGGGTCTCCTACTAAACCTAATGCAAACTGGAATGTTGGTCTCTCCTAACATGCTCCCCTAACCTCTTGAGCCTGATCCTCTACCGCTTTGGTCATGCCTAGGTCTAGAAGGAACACTGACTGATAATGGCACTAGAGCTGATGACCTCTGGTGGGACTGCTGACGATGTGCTCTACCTTATCTCTGCTGCAATTGTCCATAACTCCCTGTCCTTGCCCTTTGTGCCTCTCTCTCCTTCTCCTTCATCTAATCTGCCTCTATATTCTGGGCGTATATAACCAATCATGAGAAGTTTAGATCACTATTCACCATAGTTGTCTTACACTCCTCGACCAGCGAGTCTAATACCCCATTCACAAACCTGCTCGTACGAGCTGTCTGATAAGTAACCATCTCAAAAGCATACATGCACAACCGTTAAAATCCAAGGCATACTCATGGACAGTCCTGTAGTGCTACTTCGAGTTGACGAACTTCGATGCCTTCACCACCCTCAACTCTCTAGGGAAGAACCTAACAAAAAAGGTAGTCAAAAACTCATCCCAACTAAAAGGAACTGCTCCCACTACTCTATCATCCTTCCACTGGCGGTACCATATGAAAGAAACCCCCTAAAGTTGATAGGAGGCTAAATTCGCACTCTCCTCTCCAGTCACCCTTATAATCTTGGTGATCTTCTTCACCTCTCCAATAAACTCATGCGGGTCCTCATCCACTTTCGACCCAAGGAACTCAGGTGGATTCATCCTGAGAAAGTCCCAAACTCTAGTCGTTGCTATGTTCCCATTCTTAGGAAATGAGCCACCGCTTGCTGATTGACCGAGCGGTCATTGCCTGTATCAACATCTAAAGTGCCGCTCTAAACTCGCCATGAGTGACCTGCTCAGGCAAAGGATCTTCTTGTGCTTGTGGGGCTTGCTGATGCGTGTCTCCATTGCCATTTTCATGGCCATTTCCATTGCAATTCCTTGATCCATTGACTCAGCGTGGATGCATATTTATGCAAACACGTATAGCACGAGTTAGAAGGATTAAAGAGATACTTGATCACACGACATAGATCATGAAAGAAGGGAAATTTCCTAAAACATCTTGTATCCTCTCTCCCATAAGTGTGGCGCACATCACACCCATGGAGAAGACTCTACTAAATGCGGCTTTCATACACCCTAGGACACTCTAAACCTTTGCTATGATACCAAGTTTATCACGACCCGAACTGGGACCCCAAACCAAGACATGAGACTTAGAACCATGAATGGCTCCTAGTCGACCCATGGCATGAACATAACGACTAAAGAGCATACATCAAAGAAGAAGTTGATATCTTAAACACGAATAAATGGAAGTCTGAATAACATACAGTCATATATTGACTAAACACTCGACAAAGCTGAAGATATACATAATGTCTGATAATCCTTTAAATTGTCTTATGAATTGATGGGACAACATTCCCAACTAGTTCCTAAAGTCTAAAACTGAAATAGCATAACACTAAATTGAATGTCCTCCGAAGATGAGGACTTACCAATAATGGGAACTGAGCTAAACTGCGTGAAGCTGGACTAACAGCGAAACAATGTTTGATCGGTTGGACCTATATCTTGAAATGATACATCATAGAGTATGCGGTCAATACTTGGACTGTACTGAGTATGTAAGGTAAGTAAAACATGTTGAGTAAATGTTAACTTAAATCATGCATATGAACAAAAATTATTAGATCATGTGAGTACGGACTGCATGCTGAAATCTTGATCTAAGGAATATATATGAAGTCATAAACTTAGTATAATATCTGAATAGAGTGACCTAAAGCTAAAAATAGAAATCATATGACTTATCATAACTGAAATCATAAGTAAAAGCTCATAAGCTGATCATTGGGTGAAAACCTATTGTAAAACATAATATCATAAGTCAGGAATATGAATAACTGAAATCATGAGGAACTATGGGAGACTCTTCATAACTGACACCATCACGATAGAGCTTACGTGATGTCCCAACCATCACACTCAAATGGGCAGAGCCGTCCAAAAACTTTCCAGGGCTATGGACGATACCATGATATCGATATCAAGCTAAGGCCCCTTGTGGGTGGGGAAACTCCCAACGGAGATCGCATTGTAAAAATATAAACCTGTGTTGGCGCATAGTTCTAAGACTGGGGAACCTAGGAACCCTAAGCCTACTCGGTGCTAGACACTACTCCCAAAAAAGCATCGTGCTCCCATTATTTTTCAATGAAGCTAAATCATAATTACATGCATAGTTCAATATATAAACATAGGGAGTCCTGGCTCCAAACATACCACAATATGAATTAGGAGTATTGACTCCAAACCATATGGTCAGATGATCTTAAAAAACTGAGCTGAGTCATGAAAACATACTAAACTTATGTAGGCTTATCTATATCATAAAATCATGCATACTTGAAATAGACTTCAAAATTTAAAATCATGAATTCATAAAAGGGTAATTAATTAAAATTCAATCATGCTAGATACCTCATCATACTTGAAATCATAAATCATAAACTTGACTTTTCATAAAACTTGCATAATAAGGCATAATTTCTAATAACTTGAAATCATGAATTTATAATCAATTTGTGTATAAAATCTACCTATAAATCTTAAAACATGCTTTGGAACATGATGGGAATTGGCTCATAGACTTATCATAGAGAATTTCATAAAATTTGGTTAAAAACCTATAAGATCATATACTTAAATTAGAAATTGAATTCATGAACTTCAGGAGAAATTTGGGCATGAAAGTGAAAGAAAACTCTCATTCATAGCCCTACTTCCATGGGTAAACTGATTCTCAACTTGTCTTTGAAAGCCCAAGAGAATTGGGGAAGAATTGAGAGAATTTCTAGATTAATATTCTAACAGAATTCAAAGCTTTGCATGCATGGTAAAGCTTAATGACTTGATATAGGCTAAACCCTCTTAATACACTCCTTTTAGGGCTTAAAATGAGATAATTTAGGACTTAGGAGCTTAGAAATTATGAAAATACCCTTAATGGTTTAATAGGAAAAAAGCTCACTGCCAGTCATACGACTCGTACCAAGAGTCGCACAATTGACCTACTACTCGTGGATTCATGTCGTAGCCAGCCAGTCTATTTTTTCCAACTCTCTGATTATTTTCAAGACTCCTACTATGACTCGTGATTCCATACTATGAGTCATACAATAACTCGTAGGACCAACACATGATAACCCAAACACATACCACGACTCTATGACCACTAGTCGTACCACTAAACTACGACTCATAGTATGTATTTGTGGTCTAGGGAAAGAAACTTTCAAACTGAACCACGGGTCTTCCTATGACCCATACCTCTTGAACACGACTCGTACCTTCAGTTGTACTGAGAGAAAATTTCAACACTTTTTCTACTGAACATCCTTTCAATTCGGAATCTAGTCTTAGGAACTTTTGGAGTGTCACACTAATTATACTGAGAATGACGAAAATACTGTAAAGCATAAATGCATAATTCTCGAGAAAATTATGGGTACCTTGACAATTCATGCAAATTAAGGATAATGCTAGTACATGAGCAAATTCTCTTAGAATCATATTAACAATCTAGATCATGGAAGGTCATTATGCAAGTTGAAAATAACATTATAGGTATAATGTAATTCTAATCATGAAGACATTAAAACATAGAGGAGATAGGGAAATTCAACATTGAGAGAAAAACACCACGTTATGTTTTTTTATAGAGAAACATCATAGCTAGGGTTTTTGAAAAATCTTGGGGCATAAGGGTGGATGAAAACCGTTGTTAAAGTCCCATATACCTATCGAAAAAAACCACTTGGATAGAACTTGAACTATTATTGCTTGAAGAAGAACTCTAACTTGGCTTTGAGAGAATATTTGAACTTTTACAGTGTGTTCTGAGAGCTTAAGAGTGAATAAGAGGAGAGTTCGACAAATCCNTGAATTTGCATTAATCTTACCGTTCTTTTTTCTTTTAAGTGTTTAACTTCGTGTGTTCTGAGAGCTTAAGAGTGAATAAGAGGAGAGTTCGACAAATCCCCTTAATTCACCTCTAAAATACCCCAATATGATGTAGTTTAGAAGTTAATGGTGGGAAATTAAGAAACTACCCCTAGAAAATCGTACTCAAATTTTACTGTCCAGTACTAACGACCCACACCATGAACTGTTGGTTTTCACCACAACTAGTGGTGTCCGTCCATTGTAGGCTGGAAAAATTTCCACTTCTTTGATCTTCCATCCAACAACCGTATGGTATGATGCATACCATGACACCACGGACCTTTTCAAGTGCTCGTACCACCTGAAACCATACTTGTTTATTCTCTGAAGTTCATCCTAAGGAGGCATACCATGATTCGTACCATCATGATATGGTCCATAGGTTCCTCCCGTGGTACCTGGACTTGTTTTGCTCATTGTCTGAACCTCCTACCACGAGCCCATACCATAGATTGTACCTACATACCACAGCTCGTGGTAGGGTCTGTCTTGAGGAAAATTACACGTTTTTTATTGGTTTCAAATCCAACTCTAGGATCTGATCTTAGAAATTTTTGAGGTGTTACATTATCTCCCCCTTCAAAATATTTTTCCTCCAGTAGAGACTAACTAAGCTAAAACAGTAGGGAAAGAGCTACAATCCCCAAATTGAGAGCTATAAACTGAATACTGAGGGGATGACTGACTCCAAATTGAGATACATACACTGAACTAAATTTATGAACATGCAAGCATGCTAAGACATGAAAGGAATTAAAAGGAATGAAATCGACATGAGACTAAGTAGAGTGATAAGGAAGAAACTGGTACCTAATGCTGAAGCTGAGCTGAAAGGGAAAAGACGAGGATACTTAGCCATCATATCTACTTCTTCTTCCCAAGTAGCTCGCTCTACTAGCTAATTCCTCCAAAGTACCTTCACTGCAGTTACCTCCTTGTTTCTCAATGTATGAACCTAACGGTCGAGAATCTCAATTGTGATCTCTTTGTAAGAGAGACTATCTTTCACTCCCATACTTTCAAATGGAATAACTAAGGTCGAATCACTGATGCACTTCTTCAACAGAGACACATGGAAGATTGGGTGCACCAATGCTAACTCCGCAGGCAAGTCCAACTCATAGGCTACCTTGCCAAAACGACTCAAGATCTTGTAAAGGCCGGCATAACAAGGATTGAGTTTTCCTTTCTTACCAAACCTTATCACCCCTTTTATGGGTGAAATATTTAATTACACCCAGTTATCAACAACAAACTCAAGTTCTCTTCTCCTCACATCTGCATACAATTTTTAACGACTCTGAGTTGTTTTTAGCTATCTCTGATAGGCTGAACATTCTTCATAGCCTCATGAACTGAATCTCGCCCTATCAAAAGATCCTCACCTATCTCAAACCATCCGATAGGTGACCTACATATCCTCCCATAAAGAGCCTCAAATGGGGCCATCAGAATGCTGGAGTGGTAGAGGTTATTGTAGGCGCAAACTCAATAAGAGGTAGGTCATCATCCTAACTACCCTTGAAGTCAATCTAGCAAGCTCTCAACATATCCTCTAGAGTCTGAATGGTCCACTCAGCCTGACCAACTATCTGCGGGTGAAAAGCTATGCTAAGGTTAACCTAAGTACCAAGACCCTTCTTAAATGACTTCCAAAAGTGTGAGGTGAACTGGTTACCCCTCTCGGAGATGATAGAAAAAGGAACTCCATGCAACCTAACTAACTCCCGAATGTAAAGTCTGGCATAATCCTCAGTAGAATCTGTGGTCTTAACTTGTAGGAAATACACTGACTTAGTCATCCTATCTATAATCACGCATATCGCGTCATGTTGTCAATGTGTACGAGGTAGACATGTAATGAAATCCATGTTTATTTCTTCTAATTTTCAAGTAGGAATGTTGATATCCTAAGTCATACATCTCAGTATCTAATGCTCAGCCTTCACCTATTGGCAATTTTGACACTTAGCCACAAATTATTCAATATCCTTCTTTATGCCATTCCACCAATAGACTTTCTATAGGTCAGAGTACATCTTGGTGGCACCTAGGTGAATAGAATACTGAGAGCTGTGGGATTCTTTTAAAACCTGATGCTCAGATCATCCACATCTAGAAAACACAATCCTCCCTGATAACGGAGAACACCATCTCCCACTACGGAGAATGCTTCCACCACTTTCTTGAGAACTGCTTCCTTCAACTTGAGCAATATTGGATCATTTTCTTGCCTTTCTTTAACATCCATCACAAGAAAAGACTTTGAACCATTTTGGACTATAAGTCCACCTTCTGTTGAATCAACCAGCTTATGAACATCTCTAACCAGCTCTTTCCTATTATCCTCAATTTGAGAAACACTATTCATTGATAATCTCTGAGGGAGTTAGCCACTACATAGCTTTACCCAAGTGATACAAGACACTCAAATCATAGTCTTTCAACAACTCCAACCATCGCCCCTGGAAAAATTTCAGGTCCTTCTGACTGAATAAATACTACATGATTTTATAGTCAATAAACATATCCACATGAACACAATAGAGGTAGTGCCTCCAAATTTTTAAAGCAAAAACTACCGCTACGATATAAAGATCGTGAATCGGGTAATTCTTTTTATGAGCCTTGAGCAGTCTCGAGGCATAGGATAAAACCTTGCATATTGCATCATCATGCAACCAAGACCAATTCTAGAAGCGTGGAAATAAATCATGAACCTATCTGAGCTTTCTGGTAAACTCACAACCAGCGCAATAATCGAGTCTTTAACTCCTAAAAACTCTTCTGACGAGCATCAAACCAGTGGAATTTAACTTTCTTCTGAGTCAATCTGGACATAGGAGAGGCAATAGAGGAGAATCCTTCCACATACCACCTATAATAACTGGTTAGATCTAAGATACTCCTAATATCTGATAGAAAGGTGGGTCTCGACCAGTTCGTAACTGCTTCTATCTTTTGAGGATCAACAGGAATACCTTGCTAGAGATCACATGACCAATGAATGTCACTAATCTCAACCTGATCCACACTATCTATACTAAGAAAATAACTGACGGTCCCTGAGAGTCTATAAGATTATCCTCAAATGGTCTGGATGCTAATCCTTACTTCGAGAACAGATAAGGATGTCATGTATAATGATAATGACGAACATGTCCAAGTACTACTTAAACACCCTATTCATCAAGTCCATAAAAGATGCAGGAGCATTCTTTAGTATAAAAGACATAACAATAAATTTATAGTGACCATACAACTCTTGAAGGTTGTCTTTAGAATGTCACGTTCTCTAACTCTAAGCTAATTAAAGCCAAATTTGAGGTCTATATTTGAAAAGCAACTAGCACCCTAAAGATGGTCGAACAAGTCATCAATCCTAAGGATGGGATACTTATTCTTGATTCTGACCTTGTTCTACTGAAGCTAGTCGATGGACATTCTGAGTGAAATGACTATCCTTCTTTCGCATAAATAGGACTAGGTCACCCTGTGGAGAGATACTAGATCTGATGAAACCTTTGTCTAGAATATCGTTTTTCTGTTCCTTCAACTCCTTAAGCTTATTGGAGCTATTATGTAAGGAGGAATTGAGATAGGCTGGTATCTAAAAGAAGGTCTATGCCAAAGTGGATTTCCCATTCTGGAGGGACTCCAAGAGATCATCGAGAAATACTTTGGGAACTCATTTACGATCAAAACTAACTGAAGAGTTGGGATTTTAGAACTAGAATCCCTCATTAGATGTCACGACACGAACGTACACCCGGATCGTAGACACGGGACAACGGACTGCGAAAGACCCCAAGTCGACCCATGGCACATGCATAAAGTTAATCTCATTTAAATAAGTGGAATACTAAACATAAAACATAGCAGAAACATAACCATAGCATAACATATAGAAGTAATAGACATACACATAAACTAAGTACTACATACTGTCTGATAGCCTCTATTGCATAAGATGAGTTGATGGGACAACATCCCCAACTAACCCAACCAATACTGCAACATAAGATAATTTAAAAGTTTGTCAAATGGACCTCAGATCATGAGGACTTACCAATAAGCTAAGAGCAGGAGCTGAGATGAACTAAATATGAGGATGAGCCTGAGATTCAGACCCTATATCACTAAACGATACAACATAGAAAGTACGCGGTCAGTACATGGAATGTACCTGGTATGCAAGGTAAGTAAGAAGGACATTTTAAAGTAAGTAAAAACTCATGAATAAATACAGGAGAAGGACATCATGTTTGCATCACAGACTTCGTATGAAAAACATAAGGCTCAAGGCTTTCAAATCATTCATAAATCATACATTATCATAATCTTAAGTAAACTTTATCAAAACGTAACTTGAGAAAATAACACAAAATATAACCAATGCATAAATCATGAGGAACAATGGGAGGACTCTTCATAACCGACACCATCATGGTAGAGCCTTTCACGATTCCCCAACTATCTCACTCAAGTGGGTAGAGCTGACCTTGTCTTGCCAGGCGAAGGTCGTGCATTAGGCGTGATATTATATTTGAGGGGATCAGTATCAATACAATATATATAACATAAGAACCCACGGTGGCACATGGTTATGAGACACCGGCGTAGTCCTTTGAACGTCGGGTTGCTCGGTGCTAGACACGACTCCCAAAATCATGCATATAGGCTCATATGTAAATCAACAACATCCATTAAAATTCATTGGCTAAAATATAACATTTATCATCATTGATCACCTTTAAAACCTGCTTAGCCAAGAATCAAAGGCCATTTTCATCGGCCAACATCATAAATCGATAAATCATGTAATTCGTTCATAAATCGTAAATCATTCTTCAACATGTGGGCATTGCCCAATACTTTGACATACTCAATTCTTTCAAAAATATGTTCATAAACATGGGTAACTTGAAATCATTCTTTTCCATCATAATAAACTCAAAATATTGAATATTCATCATAAATCATAACTTTCATGAACTCTCATCAATGGGCATTTTAGATGTAAAAAGCTTGACACATAATTTTCAAGAAAATAATATAAAACCTTCCCATCATTCATAATTCAACAATGAAAACTCAATTAAATCAAACCTATAAAGAGAAATCACTTTTCATGCATTTGGGTAAAACCCCATAGAACTTGGATAGGAGAAATCATGATTTAAATCGAAATTCGGGCATGGGTGAAGAAGAATTTCACCCATTCAAAAACCCTACATACCTGGTATAGATTGATTTTACTCTCCCTTGAATGCCTACAAAGAAATTGATGGAAAACATTGAGAAAAAGACCTTGAATCTCCCTAAAACCTCTCTAAAAGCTCTTGCATGGGAATGGGTATGCATTAGGAACTTAACCCATCTTATCATAGTAAAAAAAATACACAAAACACCATAGTTTAGGGTCTTAAAGAATGGAAAAGACGAAAGTGCGCTTAATAAAATTTTCCAGAAAAACTGGTCTGGACGGACCAATGACCGATCCCACGGGTCGTTGCATCATACCACGACTCGTGGTACCGAGTCGTTGAGTCCACTGCTTCATTTCATACTTCAGGTTCTTCCCACGACTCGACAAGACAAGTCATTGTATCAATCGATAGGTCATTGGATCGACCGTTTTCAGCTCCTTGATAAATTCTGAACTTCCCTTACCACGGGCCTCACCATGACTCGTGGTTGCTTCCAATGAGTCGTAGTCTCAATCCCTTGTAAGCATTGGAAATCTCAACCCACAGGAAATGACTAGAAACAATGGGCCTTCACTTCTCACCATGAATCGTAGGATGCCCCGTGGTGTCCCCATCAGCCTAAGTTCAGCCCTTCCAATGACCGGTAACAATGGCTCGTTGTTCTTGACAACGAGTCATTACACCGTCCGTTGTCACCACTGCCTCCCTAAACCCGCATACCGCGACAGCTTACGACAAATCGTGGTATCCAACCATGAGCCGTTGAGTCGCCCGTCCTGCAATACTTTTAGCAGTTTTTTGCACTTTTCAAATTCAACTCCCGAGTCTATTCTTAGGCCTTCCCGGGGTATTACATCGGAATTAGATGATAGATATAAACCTTAGAAATCATTTTCCTAGCCTTAATGTAAGAAATGAATCGACCTGTAGGAACTGAGGTACTATCCTTCCACTCTAGGACTAGTTCATAATAAAATGGAAACATAACGACACTGCTTCTATAATCAACTTGGCACAGCAAGAGTGTAACCGGTCCATGCAATGAATAATGCCAAAGTTAACAAATCTAACTCTACTAGATCAACTGTGGTGACTTTCTATAAAACTTTGACCTGGCAAGTTCTGTATACTCGACTAACGATAACTAACTCACCAACATGAGTAGAGACTGGAAAGGGTAGTAAGAAGATTACTATACTACATCAAACTTAACTACAAAATAAGGAGTCACGAAAAAGAGTGTGTCTCCTAGATCTAACAATGTATAATATAAACCTGAAAGAGACATAACATACCGATGACTACAACCTGTGAGTTCTCCTACTCCTAAAAGAAAGGTAGGGAATAGAAGCGGTTCTAGTGTTGACAACTACTATGCTAGAAGTAGTATCCTGTTGAGCTGGATTACCTAAAGGGGATACTAATGTAGTCGACTGGGGATTCCCATGTCTGGTTGATGGGAAATCCTTCAACTTGTGACCCAACTGACTATAACCAAAACAACCCTCTTTGTTGAAATGGAACTCGCCAAGATGGTTTTTACTACAATTCAGATATGTTGGGAAAGTGCGGCTGCTGGAGACATGACTCTTGGACTTAAAGCCTAATGCTCTACCCTTTGGATCAGTCCAAGCGCCTGGGAGAAGGAGCACTAGTTTAAGAGGGTGCTAGAGCTGAAGATCTCTGCTAATAATGTAAGAGATTCCCATCTCCCAACCTTTGCTCGGAGTAGTCAAATTGTCCTGTCCTAGCCCACTTGCTCTCCCTGTCCCTTTTTTTAGCTTCTCTTCCTGAATTTGCTGGGCATGGATCATAATACTGGAAATGTCCATGTCACATATGAGCATGGTGGTCCTGCACTCCTTGACCACTAGGTCTGAAACTCCTGAAATGAACTTGCTTATCTGAGCCCTAGGTTCAACAATCATTTTTGGAGCATATTTGGATAGTTGAGTAAATTTTAGGGCGTACTCCTAAACTCTCATGGAGTTCTACTTCAAATCGATGAACTGCTCTACCTTAGCTTCACGCAGCTCACTAATAAATAATCTAGTAAGAAACACAGTTAAGAATTTATCCTACTCCACTCGGCCTATACCAACACATCTTCCCTCTTTCCACTGTATGTACCATATCTGGGCCACTACTTTCAACTGATAAGAGGCCAAACCTGCACTCTCAACTTGGGTGACTCCCATGATTTGGGTGATCTTCTGAACCTCATCAATAAAGTCATGTGGGTCCTCATTTACCTTAGACCCAAGAAATTCTAGGGGATTCATCCTACTAAAGTCCTGTATTCTAGCAACAGCTACATTTCCATTTCAGTTAGCAGATGCAATACCTTGTTGATTGACCTAATTTGTCACAACCTGGGCAAGCATTTGAAACACAACCCTTAACTCAACATGAATCACCTGCTCGTTGAAAGGGGTTGCTGGAGCTGGTGGGGTTTGCTGATTTCCATTCCCATTCCTTCTTCCATTACCTCTTCATGGAGGCATCATCTGTAAATGTGCAGAGAACGAGTTTGAAGGATATTTTATATTTTCACACTTTATCAGATGATAAGAATCATTAAACAAGGGAAATTTCCTAAATATCTTGTAGCCTCTTCCTCATAAGTGTGGCGCACTTTACTCTCATGAAAAAGATTCTACATAACACAACTTTCAAGAACCATAAGACACACCTTACTTGATGCACTGATACCAAATTTATCAGGACCCGAGTCTACACCCTAGGCGCAACTCAGTGCCTAAGGACACAAGGGACTCCAAGCTAACCCATGACATAGAATATTACTAACATGACATAAGCTTATAAAGAATCCAAGCAGAAGCTAACTAAAGTATAAAACATTCTTTTAGTCGTAAAATTAACATCTGGTAAAAACACTATGTCTTATAAAAACACTAAGTTAAAAGCTTAAACTAATACAACTCTGTCTGAAAGCCTATAATAACTTATGAGTTACTGGGACAAGTCCCCAACTAACACAAAGTATAAAGCTAAACTAAAGATAAAATACTGAAATAAGAAGGATAACTCTGGTCCTCAGGAGATGAGGACTTACCACTATAAGATGTTGTTAATCACTGGAAGGAGTTTAACTGGGATGTTAAGCCTGAGTACCTGTATTTATATTATAAAATTATATTGAAAAGGGAGTATGGGGTTAGTACTTTGAATGTACTTGGTATGTGAGATATGCAACAAAAGTATAAAGCATGACGTAAAGATTTGAAAGATATACTGAACTGACATGCAATGACCCATAATGCATAAATATTGAAAGTAACATGTGATGTGTTGTAGTTTTATGGCACTTTCGACTCTTAACACGAAGTAAATATACTAGTACTTAGGTACATTTATATTGATATAGAGTATATTTGTTGTTGCACGAAAAATCAGTTTTGGGAGTTGGATTGGTAAAAGAAGTACAAAAGGGAAGAAAAAGAGGCTTTCTACGGGTCACAACATGAACCATACCATCTAGGTACGAGTCGTTGCCAGTGCCCGCGATAAAGAATCATAGAATTCACAAGTTTAGATCCTTAGGGGATGACAGGGCATCACGAGTAATGACAGAGGCTTGTAGCAAGAAGTAGAGAACCTACTAATTGACATCTTCAAGGCACGAGTTGATTAGACGGGTCATACTAGCCTAGTACGACAAATAGTATGGGCCCATAGGATGTTAATCAGAGATGTTGAAGTGCAGAAGCTTACATCACGACTACTAGCTACACTCGTAGTTACCTACCACGAGTCGTATTAGGGACCCGTACCTGAGGAGATAACTCATAACTTCCTGTTACAACTCGTAGGTTATCCTAGTGTTGCATTGCCTTGTTAGTTATGGAAAGAATTTTAATGATTGTATAAATACTTTCCTTGTATTTTTTTTATTTTATTCTTCGAATTTTACGAAATTTTTGGCATTTCCTAACATTACTTTGAGACTAAATCAATACGTAATATAAGAACAACATACTTTTTATCTTGTGTTGTTGATTTTGAAGATCAATTTGCAATTGATACTTGGATTTTAACATACTTTTTATCTTGTGTTGTTGATTTTGAAGATCAATTTGCAATTGATACTTGGATTTTAATTCATTCAAGATTATAAGTTCTTTTTTATGAATTCCTGTATGATTTCTAAATTCATTCTTGTAATTATGAGTAACTAAACTTCCACAGCTAGGGTTGTGGGAACGATGGTGGAATAACAAAGTAGGGTTTAACACAAAATGATTCTAAACCAATACAAATGTCTGTATTTTCTTTCCCTTACTTATAATTGATTTCTTAATTGTGCGTCACATTAGAACTAGCCTGTATTCTATATTTTCTTGAACCTAGAGAAGTAGGGATTAGGAAAAGGGAATTATAACATACACTTGAAACTATCAACTTTCAATTAATAACATGAGTTGCAGTTGTGGGAAAGTTAATTTGGAATCATTGATAAGGATAGATTGGGAATACTCATGAGAGCTATGCTGATGAATAAGAATAGTCATCTAATAGGGGTGAATCAGCATTTTAGATAAAGGTTACTTATTGATTCTGCAAGCTTAGTATTGGAGTAGCTCATGAGTGTAACAAAACCTACGTAGTTAGAAAGTCATGGGGAACACTTCCTTTGTTAATTGCTTACCTTTGATAACGAACACCATTTGTCAACATTGTTACTTATTATTTCTACAAAACCCCCCTAAGGAAATAACTGAGCTAAAAACATCAATAATAGCATTAGTCGAAATCTTGACCATATTTCTAATGGGTTCGACCCCAACCCCGGTTGGGTACTTTACTTGATCAACGGTCGTTGTATAATTATTTCGAGGTGTATTGTGGGAAATATAAAAAATGGAGCACTTTCCAAAGAATACAACTTAGGATTAGATTAGCTGGTTCTATTTAGCTTTTAGTCTTTATTTTCTCATTTACGTTTTCTTTTGTTTTTGTTTTTCGGAGTTTACTACTTGGTGAATGCCTAGTACTTGGAGTAGCGGACAACCCCTGATTCAAATTGATCAAGAACATGAGCGAACACTGAGAAGGATGGCTGATATTGAAACTCCCGAACAAATTGAAGCCTGAGTGGCTTATGAGGCTCAACAAGCTAACGAGGTTCATTAGGAAGATTTAGCTTGTCAAGCTGCGCTTAACGCTACTGATGATGCTCAGGATGAAACTGAGAATGTTGGAACAAAAAGGAGAAACAAAGGTCAAGAGAAGCCTCAGTTCCATATATATGCACCTCAATTTGATGAAGAAGATGATACAGATATGGATGAAGTTGGGTCAATCGGTGCGATTGTACCCCCACCTCTGCCTGTTGGGGCCAACATTGATAGCAGTTAGCACCATGATCCTATTGCTGAATAAGAAGGGAGTGTTTAGAGGTAATGTCACGACCCGAACTGAGGCCCAGATCGCAATACGGGACAAGGAGCCCCGAGAGACCCCAAGTTGACCCATGACATAAGCATTCATCTAACTCAATCAATAAAATCGAAGAAATAACATAATGAGCTTAGCAGAAGACTGAGATAAGCATAACATCAGAATACGCAATCCGAAGCTGAATACATCATTTGTCTGAAAAGCCTCTAAACATGATGAGTTGATAGGATAAGACCCCAACTAACTCAACCAAACTGAAACTAAAAGTACGTATAGGAAATCTGAATAAGTCAAGTCCTCAGGAGGTGAGGACTCACCAACAACGTAGATGCTAACTCAGAACACTAACTATGAACGGGTTTGGCCTGAGAGTTGGATCTTGTATCATGAAACGATACAACATAGAGTATACGATCAGTACGTGGAATGTACCGTATGCAAGGTAAGTAAAACCGCTTAAGTAAGTAAATCATTTAAAACATGCATATTATAAAATATAATCAAAACAAGAATCTAAGAGTAGGGATTTGCATGCCATTTTCTGAAATCAAGATCCAAACATATCCGAACTTTACATCTAAATCAAATGACCCAAAGATGAAATTAAATAATCATAAGAAGACGAATATTGGGGCAAACTTGCTTTAGAACATATGTAACTCGTGCTCACGTCCGTGGGGAGGCAACTTCCCCAAATTTCTAACTCTTCACCTGGACCTCACCACGAGTCACGACTCGTAGGCTGCACCAACGGATCACCTCACGACCCGTTTTGTGACTTGTTGCCAAATTTTAACTTTTCTCTGTTTCAACTCTCGGGTCTAATCTTTGGGATTCCGAGGTATAACCATAGCTCCCCCTTGGGAACATTCTTCCTCAAATGTTGGAAAACACATAGAAAAGCAGAGAAATGCAATTATCATATTCAAACACAGATCATTTAAGCAGAAAACTGACGGAATGACTACCTCCGATTCAAACTACATAGCCGAACTAAATTAATGATTCATATACACATACATATACATAAAAGAAACTTGAACACAGGAACTGAACACGAAAACTGAATAGAGTCTTTGGGAAAAACTGATACCTCCAGCTAGAACTAAGCAAATAGAGAATAAATGTGGGTATCTAGCAATCATATCCGCTTCGGCTTCCCACATACCTCCCTCAACATGCTGATCCCTCCATAACACTTTAACTGAAGCTACTTCCTTGTTCCTTCGCCTTCGAAGCTGATGATCCAGTATTTCCACTGGAACCTCCTAATAACTAAGGTTGTCTCTCGCACCAACACTGTCGACCGGGACAACTAGAGCTGGATCACCCAAACACTTCTTTAAGAGTGAAACATGGAAAACAGGATGCACAGAAGCTAATTCTGAGGGAAACTCCAATTTGTATGCCACCTTGAAAACACGTCTCACAATCCGGTACGGGTCGACATAGTGGGGACTAAGTTTCCCTTTCATTTTGAACCTCATCGCTCCCTTCATGGGAGACACCTTCTGAAATACCTAATCATCAACTTCAAATTCTACATTCTCTCCTTCTCACATCGGCATAGGACTTTTGGTGACTCTTAGCAGCTCTCAACTTGTCCCATATAAACTGAACCTTCTCCATAGACTCATGAACCAAATCTGGTCCTATCATCGTTGATTCACCAATCTCAAATCAACCAATGGGCGATCTACATCTCTGCCCATAAAGAGCCTCAAACGACGCCATCTAAATACTGGAATGGTGGTTTTATTATAGGCAAACTTGATAAGAGGCAAAAGCTCTCGAAACTACCTTAGAAGTCAATAACACATGCTCTCAACATGTCCTTGAGAGTTTGAATTGTCCGCTCCGCTTGACCATCCGTTAGCAGGGTGAAATGTTATGTTGAACTTAACCTACGTACCAAGCCCTTTTTGAAATGACCTCGAAAAATGAGAGAAAATTGGATATCTCCGTCTGAAAAGATGGTCGAGGGCACCCTATGCAACTGAACTAGCTCTCGAGTTATCAACACCCACAACACACCAACTACCCTGATATCGAAGTATACCTTCTCTCCCTTTGGAGACGACCTCTACCTTCTTCTCCTGAACCACTCCCTCCAACTTCACCAATCTAGAATCCTCGCCTTTTCTAGCTTTTACATCAGTCGCTGAGGAAGATTCTAATTTGTTATGAACTATAACACCGCCATCGGTCGAGGCAACCAAACGAACTCCTATAATTCCTGATAAAAATATTTTGAAGTCCCAAACCTCTGAGTTCTCCTTTATGCTTATGATCATGCCAATTACGCAATACACTCGAATCAACCCAAAATCCTCCGGTCACAACCCAAACACGCAATCATATCATGAAACCCATTTCAGACCGATTGGAACCCTCAAGTTATCCATATAAGGTCGTTTGACTCCAAGTTGATTGGGGTCAGACCTAGTTTCCTCGAAGCTCAAAAATTCTACCAAATGCTCAAATCATCCTCGAATCACCTCGTAATCCATTCAACTACCCAACTAAATCATAAATCACCATCCAAAACCAAAAAAGCTTTCAGAATCCAAATTGGAGCTTGACAACCTGGATTGTTGACTTTGTTAAACCCCTCACACTTCAAACCCCTTAAAATCGAAAATCTCACCCAATATTCATTATATCATCTCGGGAATGATATCACCCACCTCCAAAAATCATGAATAGCATAATAAAGACACGGAAAGGTTCAACCTAGGAAAATGGATCAACAATAACAAAATGACCATGTGGGTTGTTACACTTCCTGGTGTGGCTGATAATTGTGCTTCCTGACCCTTTACATACCCAGCACCTATGGCGAGGGTAGGGAGTTATACTGAACGTACACATCTTAACCATCATTCCCATCATGGGGAACATCCATATGGTTAAGAGTAAGGGAATCATGAGCATTAATCATTTAGGAAATCTAAGTTTGGCATATATCTGATGAGCTGATCACATAAAATACGAGGTTCATGATATAAAGTTGAATGGGTAATATTAGAATTGCTGATGGATGGGGTTGCCTATCATCCTGTGGTTCTGAACATAAGCATAAGTCGAGCGTTGCATCGTCGATACGTATGGGAACATCTAAAAGGGAAAGAATGGACTACCCCCTGGTACTATAGATAGAACTTTCTTACTAGAAAACTCAAGACCTAACTGGGCCCTTCACTTACCATTTCCTTACCTTCCATGAAATAAATCTCATCTTAAAATATACAAAGGTTTTATACCTCTTACAGTAGTTCTCGGAACCAACAATCATAGTAGGTTCGAG
>JACEIK010004423.1:98588-110053 GCA_018107945.1 Datura stramonium
CGTACAACGAGTCGTCTTGTGATAAATTTTCCCATTTTCCTACCTTGTGTTCTACCATATTTCAGGCATGTCGACTGGCTAGTCATGACTGCTAGAGGGGGAATCGGGGCACGACCTTTCTGGCCATCTCGCTTGGCTGAAGGACAATCCCTATGCTTATGCCTGGAATGACCATGATAGAAGCATATATATGAACCCACTAGGCACCTTCCTAGGTGGTGCTTCTTGCAACGCCTGCAAAGTGGATAAGTTATCTCCTTCACCTGGGGCTTTTACCCTTGAACTTGAGCTAGTAACTTCTGACGGGGTTGAGGACGACATCCAATACTCGACCCTTTTTGGGCGCTCTCCAAACCCTCGGTCCTGGGCCTTTCTCTCCTTTTATTTTCCCCCTTACGTGTCCACCCAAAATAAGATCACCACACTTGGGCGGGCCCCTTTTCGTGAGTTCTTGAACCTTAGTAGCTGTCGTCTCTCTGGTAGGGTTCACAGGTGCAATAGCTTCTGGGTTAGGCTGGGTGATCATGGCCTGTATAAACAATTGGACTGTGGCCCTAAGTTCTGCATCGGTAACCTGCCCGAACATAGGACTCATTGGGGTTGGTCGGGCTAGCTGACTCCCGTTGTTTTTCTGAGATGACATGTTTCTACACACGCGTATAACACGAGTTAGAGAAAGGGAGAGAGTCGAACTCATGGCACGAAATGGAGTCATACATGAAGGGGACATTTCCTAAACATCTCGTAGCCTCTTCATCATAAGTGTGGCGATCTTCACACCCATGAAAAAGACTCTATTCAATGCGTCTTTTAGACACCCTAGGACACTTTGAACCTATTGCTCTGATACCAAGTTTGTCATGAGCCGAACTGAGGCCTGGATAGCAACATGGGACAAGGAGCCCTGAGAGACCCCGTGTCGACCCATGGCATAAGCATTCATCTAACTCAATCAATAAAATAGAAAAAACAACATAATGAGATTAGAGGAAGTAAAAGATAAGCATAACATTAGAATACGCAATCCAAAGCTGAATACATCATTTTTCTGAAAAGCCTCTAAACATGATGAGTTGATAGAACAAGACCCCAGCTAACTCAACCAAACTGAAACTAAAAATACATATAGGAAATCTGAATAAGTTGAGTCCTCGGGAGATGAGGACTCACCAACAACGTAGATTCTAACTCGGAACACTGACTATGAACCGGCTGGGCCTGAGAGCTGGATCACGTATCATGAAATGATACATCGTAGAGTATGCGGTCAGTACATGGAATGTACCGAGTATGCAAGGTAAGTAAAACCGCTTAAGTAAGTAAATCATTTAAAACATGCATATTATAAAATATAATCAAAACAACAATATGAGAGTAGGGCTTTGCATTTCATTTTCTGAAATAAAGATCCAAACATATCAAAACTTTGGGGCAAACCTGCTTTAGAACATATGTATATATATATATATAAAGCAAGAATGATGAACATGCATAATGAAAATCATGAGGAGCAATGGGAGACTCGTCTTTTAACCGACATACCACGATAGAGCCTACGTGGTCCTAGCTATTACACTCAAGTGGGTAAAACCATAAAAAACCCTGTTAGGGCTAGCGACGATACCATGATATCTATATCAAGCTCGAGAACCAATGGGGGCAGGGGATAGTTCACAAAGGAAATCCAAAAGTAGTATATATGTATATATGTATAAACCTATGTTGGCGCGTAGTTCTGAGGCATAGGGTGATCAACCCTTAGCCTACTCGGTGCTAGACACTACATCCAAAAACATGCATGTGCTCTACATCATTTTCCAACGAAGCTCAACATTGTCTATTGATGAAGCTCTATATTTAAATACATCTCAAATCTAAATTTTTTATATATCTGAAGCTTTAGCTAAAAAATACCACAAGCTGAAAATAATTGGGAGTTTTAACTCCAAAACCTTGAGGTAAGCTTAATTCGCGAAATCATGAGTCATGATCAAACACATGGGCATTTCCCAATACTTTAACATGCTTGGAATTATTCAATTCATAGAAAACAAGATTATAAACATGGGTAGCTCAAAAACAAGCTTTTCATCACAATATCTCATCATCATTATTCATTCATCACAAATCTCATCTTTCATGAACTTTTCATCATGGGCTTTTTAATTCATAAAACTAGAAACATAATTTTTTATTGAAAACAATATAAAACTGGCCCATGCTTCACAATTCAATAGTAGAAACATATTTAAATCATACCCATGTAGAGAATATAGGAAAAACATGAATTAGGTTAAAACCCTCTAGATTAGACATAGGAAATTCATAATTTAGAGAGGGATTGGGCATGGGTGTGAAAGGATTCACCCATTCATAACCCTACATACCTGTTGGTAGCTGATTCTTATACTTATTTGATAGCCCAAGAAGAAATTGAAGAGAAATTGAGGAACACTAGGCTTGATAACCCTCTCTCACCTTCTACCTTGCATGCATGAATGTAAATGGCCTTTAAAAGTCATCATTCATAGCTTAAAATGACGTAGTTTAGGCCTTAGGATATTAGGAATTACAGAAAATCCCTCATTAAATTCACAGAAAATAACTGCTAGATGGTCCCAATGAGGGATCTAACGACTCGTCCTTTATGGCCATAACTCGTGGCATGATCTGTGAAGTCCACAACTTCTCAAATCGGTTGGGCTCGTAACGGAAGACATAACGACTCATTACCAGGTGACCACGACTCATGGTCACCATCCGTAATGTACACTGCCTTAGCCTCAACAAAATTATTCCCTTCTTGGTTACGACTCATCCCATGAATTGCCACGACCTAAACGGAGGCCCGGATCATAGAAACGGGACAAGCGACCCCGAGAGACCCCAAGTTGACCCATGGTATAAGCATACATCTAACTCATTCAATAAACGAAAGAAATCATCAATATAAATTAGCGGAAGTCTAACTTAACAAAACGTCATAATAAGCATCCGGAGCTAACACATACATAAGTTTGAAAAACCTCTAATCTAGACAAGTTGATGGGACAAGACCCCAACTAACTCAACAATACTAAAACTAAAAATACATAAGGAAACTGAAAGTCTAGCCCACGAAGGATGAGGACTCACTACCCAAGCAGGTGCTAACTCTGACAACCGACTACGAGCGGGGCTGAGCCTAGGAGCTGGGTCCTGTATCATGAAACAATACAGCATAGAAAGTATGTTGTCAGTACGTGGAATGTACCGAGTATGCAAGGTAAGTAAAATCGCTTAAGTAAAGTAAATCATTTAAAATACTTCATATAATAATCTTTCAAGTCTGTGAGTAAGTACTACACACATTCATTCAAAAATCATAACCTTTCCATAATATGACCATGCATAGCTTCATTAAATCATAACTAACTCGAATGACTCAAAGCTGAAATATGACATTTATAGAAAAGGTGAACAATGAGTCAAACCTTGCTTTTAATACATGTATATTTAAAATAATAACCATGAGTAATGAATATGCAAATCTAAATCATATAGACCATGAGAGACTCGTCACTTAACCGACATACCATGATAGTGCTTACAGGGTCCCGACTATCACACTTAAGTGGGTAGAGCCTTCCAAAACCTTTCCAAGGCTAAGGACGCTACCATGATATCGATATCAAGCTTAATGGCCCATTAGGGCCGGGGATAGCTCACAAGGGAGGTCCCAACAACATAATAGTATCAACCTACGTTGGCGCGTAGTTCTGGGGCAGAGGGTGATCGACCCTTAGCCCGCTCGATGATAGACTCTTCTCCCAAAACATGCAATGCTCTACATCGTATATAACGAAGATAAACATCATCTATTGATGAAGATCAACAATGGAATCATGCCTAAACTCAACACCGCATAAAACGAAGCTCAACATTGTCATTTGACAAAGATCAATAATGATATCATGCATAGAACCGACATTGTTTGAAAACAAAGCTTAATAATACATACATTTAAATTATGAATTCATGCATATGAGTAATTTTATTTCGAAACATACCACAAGCTCAAATATAAGTGGGAGAATCTACTCCAAAATCATGTGGTAAGCTTACTTTAGAGATACTACATTATCATACTTGATATATGGGCCTTTCCCAAAACTTTATCATACTTGAATTTACTCAATTCATTTTGAAAATAATATCATAATCATGAGTAGCTTTAGAAACATGCTTTTCATCATCAAATCTCATCGTTGTCATACATTCATCATCATTCTCTTCTTTCATGAACTTCTCATCCATGGGCATTAAATCTCATAAATTAGAAAACACAATTTTTGATTGAAAAAAAAATTAAAAATCTGCCCACGCTTCAAAATTCATCAATAGAGACATAATCCAATCGTACCAATATATAGAAATTGAAAAATCATGCAATTGGGTAAAAACTCCATAACTTGATCACAGGAGATTGTTCATAATTCAATAGAAATTAGGCATGGGTGTGGAAGAAGACACCCACTCATAACCTTACATACCTGGAAGGAATGATTCTACCACTTCTCTGATTGCCCAAGATGAGATCTCCAAGGGGAACCTTCAAAACATGCTCTAAATCCTTTCTTCAAACTCTCCATTTTTCATGCATGGAATGAATTAGCTTAGAATAGGTTTTCCCCTCTAAAAACCCTGTAAAACAAGCCTTAAACGACGTAGTATAGGCCTCTAGGACTTAAGAATTATGGAAAATCCCTTACTAAAATCGCAGAATTTAACTAACTGCCAGTCCCCACGAGGGACTGGATGACTTGTGCTCTTAGGACACGATTGGTGGTCATGAGTCATTTGCTCAAAACAACTATAGGACCACACAGAAGACACCACGACTCGTGGTGGGTGACCATGACTTGTGGTCACTATCCGTGGCTTTTACTGCCCAATGCCTCCTTGCCAACAGTCAGTCTAGGCCACGGGAGACCTCACGATTCGTGAGGCCTGACCACGACTTGTGTTCATGCACGTGCTTTTCTCAACACCTCCTGCCAACCCTTATGGACCATGAGTCACCTCATGACTCGTGGTCACTCACGAGTCTTCTCACGGTTCATTCTATGACCTAGTGCGAAATTTTAGTTTTTCGCCATTTTGACTCCTAGGTCTTATGCTTGGGTTCCCGACATATAACATTAATCATTGGGACTGACCATGACTTGTGGGGTCCTCCTGTTAAGTACACTGCCTCTTTCCTTCACTTGTCTTAACCACCACTCCCAATGATTGACCTAACGAGTCGTGGGACCTGACCATGACTCGTGGTCACGTACGTGGGGAGGAAACTTCCCCAAATTCCCAACTCTTCACCTGGACCTCACCACAATTCATATCATGACTCATGGGATACACTAACGGGTCACCTCACGACCCATTTTGTGACCTGTTGCCAAATTTTGACTTTTCTCCGTTTCAACTCTCGGGTCTGATCTTTGGGCTTCCGGGGTATAATAGGTAATGCTGGTGATGATGCAAATCTTCACTTGATGAATTTTGTGGGAATTTTCAAGGCGTATAGGTTTCTAGGAGTGTGCCAGGATTCTATCAGACTAAGGCTCTTTATATTCTCTCATGCTGGTGAAGCCACTCTATGGTTGTTGGAGTTTCCAAATTACTCCATCAAAAATTGGAGAGAATTGAAACATGTTCCCACCATCAAGATTGTAGTATCTAAAAGATGAGATATATTACTTTCAACAGATCAAGACTAAAGCACTTCATTAGACTTGGTTGCTGTTCAATAAGAAGTTCAACAAGTGGCCAAATCATAGAATCCAAAATGAGAGTCTACTGGATATATGTTATCAATCCTTGAATACCAACAACAATGTAATAACAGATATAGTAGATGGTGGAGCATTGATGAGTCACTTATGGTAAGAGGCAACATAGATACTTGATTAAGTGGCAAAAACCAATAGGGCCTAGCATACCAAAGAAGTTGACGTATCTGCAAGGGCATATGCTATTGGGATGACTATAGAGAAGCGCATAAAAAAAGAGGAATGTGAACAGGAGATAGCACATATGAGAACATCTATTGACCTACACATAAAGCACATCATAGGAACTGGGACTCATAAAGTTAATATAGTTGAGCTCAAGATAAGGAGACGGGGTATGAGAATTCTGATTCAGAGTAGGAACCTAACTTCCTAGATTATTAGGTTGCGAATTTCTGGGCCAATGACCAAGGTTCTAATCAATACTCTTGGCGCCAAGGCCTTGGGAATCAAGGTCAAAACCAATATAGGGAAAACTACAACTGTGCTAGGTATAGGGATAGGAGCAGATTTTGAGACAAGGAAGGTGATTGGAGGAAGAGAGACGAGTACCGTAATGATCACTCCGGCCTATATGTCCCTCCAATGGCTCATGAAGTTGTGCCTGGGATATCAAAATAGGAGTACATGATAGTGGAAATATTAAAGAAGGTGAAGTCTACTGAGGATTGATAACGTCCAAAATATACTCCTCATAGGAAGGGTATAGACGGTCGAAGTATCAAAACAAGTAACCCAACGGGTGTCGGGGTCGAATCCCACAAGGACTAGTGAGTGATAATTACAAGTGCCAGTTGAGAATCTTGCACCACTTAGAATTAACATAAAAACAAATAAGTTGGGGGAGATAGGTTTTTGTAGCAGATTATAATTGCTAATTTGGTTTCCTATAATAGAAAAATCACCAAGGTTGTTGACAAGAACGTGAAAGACTAGAGGTGTGGTGTAGATGATATACTAACTATATAGGGATATGCTAGGTCATCTCATAAGTTCAATTAGTTTAAATAATCTCAGGGAAATAGGTAATTACAGCTTTTCGGCTTTATAAATACCTCTTACTAGAGTTTTATCAAACCTCTAGCCAGTATTAGCTCAACCCGATCAGATTTTGATTAGCTTACTAATTTCTAGCTATTAGCTACTAATTAGGAGTGAGAATGCGATTTTGGCTCTTTGTAGCCCAATTTCATAATCCCTGATTATTATACCCCAAAAGCCAAAAGATCAGACCTAGGAGTTGAAATGGAGAAAACCGAAAATCTAGCACCAGGTCACAGAATGATCATTCTATGACCCATGGGGTAAACCACGGGTATTGAAGAGACTCGTTGTGAGGTACATGACTTGAGTTGGAATTTTAGGATTTAAGGTCCCCACTAACCTAACCACGAGTCGTGGTCAATCCCCATGACTCGTTGAGTCAGCCGTGGGCGAGGGCTATGGGAAGGTGAAGAGAAAGAGGTTGTGTACCCTAAGGCTGGTCAGCACAAGTCGTGGTCAGACACCACGAATTGTGGGATTAGTCATGGTCAGACACCACGATTCGTGGTCAGCCGACAGCTAAGAGTTTAAAATGTTGAGCAGTGAAGGTGACGGGTGGTGACCATGAGTCATGGTCACCAGTAACGACTCGTGAAGTCCCCCATGATGAGCCCCAGATTAATTATTGGACAGTGCAGTCGACGATTGATGACACGAGTCATGGTCTTGGGTAACGAGTCGTCTAGTCCCTTGTGGGGACTTGCAGTCAGTTATTTTTTGCGAATTGAGTAAGGGATTTTCCATAATTCCTATGATCCTAAGGTATAAACTACATCATTTTAAGCTATTTAAGCTATGAATGATGAGTTTTAAGATGGGTAAGTTCACTTAAGGCCGTTCTTACTCATGCAGGCAAAGTTAGAGAGTTAGAGAGGTGATCAAGCTCATTCTCCTTCAAGTTTTCTTAATTTCTTCGTTAGGCAATCAAGGAGTGATAAAAATCAATTCTTCCCCAGGTATGTAGAGTTATGAATGGGTGAATTCGCTCACACCCATGCCCAATCTATCTCTAAATCATGGAAATTCCTATGTTGATTCTATGGAGTTTCAACCCAATGCATGAAATTCCTAATTCTCTACATGGGTATGATTTAAATGTGTTTCTACTATTGAATTATGATTCATGGGAAAGTTTTACATTGTTTTTCAATAAAATTCATGTTTCAAGCTTTATGAATTAAAATGCCCAATTATGAGAAGTTCATAAAAGTTGAGATTTATGATGAATGTTCAAGTATGATTAGATATTTATGATGAAAAGCATGTATCCATGTTACCCATGTTTATGATCATGTTTTCAATCGAATTAGGTATTTTCAAGAATGTTAAAGTATCGGGAAATGCCTATATGTTCAAGTACGAGTTATGATTTTACGAATTATGCTTACCACATAGTTTTGGAGCGAAGACTCCCATTTATGTTTAGCTTGTGGTATGGTTTGAGCAAGATCTCCTCATATATGATTTCAGATTTGATATGTATTAGATTATTGAGCTTCGTCAATAAATGATGGTAAGCTTCGTTGAAAGATGATGGAGAGCATATGCTTGTTTTTGGGAGTAGTTTCTAGCATCGGGTAGGCTAAGGGTCGATCACCCTATGCGTCAGAACTACGCACCAACTTAGGTTTATAAATATCATATATTCTGGGACCTCTGTGAGCTACCCCCTGCCCCGATTAGGCCTCGAGCTTGATATCAATATTGTGGTATCGTCCTTAGCATAGACAAGGCTTTGGACATCTCTACCTACTTGAGTGTGGTAGTTCGGACAATGTAAGCTCTATCATGGTATGTCGGTTGTATGACGAGTCTCCCATTATTCCTCATGATTTCAGTTATGCATTTTTATCATTCATCATATATATTTATATAAATGTTCTAAAAGAAGGTTTTATCCAATACTCAGTTTTACTTATGATTATGAGATTTCATTTTTGGGTCGATCATTTTAGTTATGATGTTATGTTATGATTAGATCAGGATTTTAGAATATAGCATGCAAGCCCTACTCTCAGATTCTTATCTTGTTCATGTTTACATCATGCATGTTTTAAATGATTTTTACTTATTGAAGCGGTTTTACTTACCTTGCATACTCAGTACATCCCACATGCTAACCGCATACTCTATGCTATATAGTTTCATGAAACAGGCCCCTGTTCTCAGACTTAGCCTCGTCCGTAGCCAACCTTGTAGAGTTAGCATCCCATATCTGTTGGTAATTACTCATCTCCCGAGGACCATGCTTTATAAGTTTTCTTTATGTATTCAATATCATACTTAAAGAGTTAGTTGGCTCTTGTCCCATCAACTCATCAGTATTAGAGGCTTTTCAGACGTAGAATGTAATCAGCTTCAGATTTATGTTTATTTCTGATGTTATGCTTATTTCAGACTTCCACTAAGTTTATCATGTTAATTCTTTCACTTTTATTGATTGAATTAGATGTTATGTTAATTTCATGGGTCAACTTGGGGTCTCTCAGGGCTCCTCATCCCGTGTCTCAATCCGAGCCTATGTTCGGGTCGTGACACGGTGGAAATATTGGATTGTCAGGTTCGAAGGCTAAGAAACAAGGAAGTAGCTTCAGCCAAAGTTTTATGGAGGAAACAACATGTTGAGGGAGCTACATGGGAAGTCAAAGTAGACATGGTGGCTGGATACCTAAATTTATTCTCTACCGGCTCAGTTCCGGCTTGAGGTATCAGTTTTTCCCTAAAACTCTAATTAGTTTTCATGTTCAGTTCATGTGCCCAAGTTTCTTTTATGTCAAAGTATGTATGTATGGTTCGTGAATTCAGTTCAGCCATGTAGTTCAGTTCGGAGGTAGTCATTCCATCAGTTTTCAGCTTAAATGATCAGTGTTTGAATAGGATGATTGCATTCCTCCGCTTTTCTGTATGGTTTTCAACATTCGAGGATGAAAATTCCCAAGGGGGAGATGTTGTTATACCCTGAAAGCCCAAAGATCAAACCTGGGAGTTGAAATGGAGAAAACTGAAAATCTGACACCAGGTCACAGAATGAGTCGTGAAGAGACTCATGGTGAGGTACAGGACTTGAGTTGGAATTTTGGGATTTGAGGTTCCCACGAACCTGACCACGAGATGTAGTCAGTCATCACGACTCGTTGAGTCTGCCGTGGGTAAGGGCTATGGAAAGGTGAAGAAAAAGAGGTAGTGTACCCTGCGGTTGGTCACCACGAGTCGTGGTCAGACACCACAATTTGTGGGATGAGTCGTGGTCAGTCGGTAGCTAAGGGTTTGAAATGTTGGGCAGTGAAGGTGATGGGTGGTGACCAGGAATCGTGGTCACTAGTAACGACTCGTGAGGTCCCCCGTGATGAGCCCCAGATGAATTATTGGACAGTCCACTCGACGACCAACACCACGAGTTGTGGTCTTGGGTAACGAGTCGTCTAGTCCCTCGCGAGGACTGGCAATAAGTTATTTTTTGTGAATTTAGTAATGGATTTTCCGTTATTCCTATGATCCTAAGGTCTAAACTATGTCATTTTAAGCTATGAATGATGAATTTTAAAAGGGGTAAGTTCATTTTAGGCCATTCTTACTCATGCATGCAAAGTTAGAGAGTTAGAGAGGTGATCAAGCTCATTCTCCTTCAAGTTTTCTTCAATTCTTCATTGGGAAATAAAGGAGTGATAAAATCAGTTCTTCCCCAGGTGGGTTATGAATGGGTGAATCGGTTTACACCCATGCCCAATCTCTTTCTAAATCATGGAAATTCCTATGTTGATTCTATGGTGTTTTAACCCAATGCATGAAATTCCTAATTCCCTACATTGGTATGATTTAAATGTGTTTCTACTATTGAATTATAATTCATGGGCAAGTTTTGCGTTGTTTTCAATTAAAATCATGTTTCAAGCTTTATAAATTAAAATTCCCAATTAGGAGAAGTTCATGAAAGTTGATATTTATGATGAATGTTAAAGTATGATGAGATATTTATGATGAAAAGAATGTTTTCAAGTTACCCATGTTTATGATCACGATTTCAAGTAAATTATGTATTTTCAAGCATGTTAAAGTATCGGGCAATGCCCATATGTTCAAGTATGATGTATGATTTTATGAATTAATCTTACCCCATGGTTTTGGAGCGAGTAGTCCCTTTTATATTCAACTTGTAGTATGGTTTGAGCAAGAGCTCCTCATATATGATTGCAAATTTGATATGTATTTGATTATTGAGCTTCGTCAACGGACGATGGTAAGCTTCTTTGAAAAAAGAAAGAGAGCATATGCATGTTTTTGTGAGTAGTGTCTAGCACCCAGTAGGATAAGGGTCGATCACCCTATGCCTCAAAACTACGCGCCAACATAGGTTTATACATATCTTATATATACTTTGAGACCTCCCTTGTGATCTATCCCCTGCGCCAATTGGGACTCGAGCTTGATATCGTTATCATGGTATCGTCCTTAGCCCTGACAAGGCTTTGGACGGCTCTACCCACTTGAGTGTGATAGTTGGCACCACGTAAGCTCTATGTCGGTTATATGACGAGTCTCCCATTGTTCCTCATGATTTCAGTTATGCATGTTTATCACTCATGATATATATAT
>JACEIK010004424.1:0-12341 GCA_018107945.1 Datura stramonium
CTACAGATTTTTGTGGTCAGTGAACACATCTACATGAACGCCATAAATGTAGTGCCTCTAAATCTAAGGCAAATACTATCGCTTCTAGCTCAAGATCATGAGTCGAATAATTCTTTTAATGAATTTTGAATTGTCTAGAGGCATATACTATCACTTTGCCATGTTGGATCAGAACACATCCAAGGCCAATTCTGGAGGCATCACAATAGATCACAAACCTATCTGAACCTTCTGGTAGAGTCAAAACTGGGGTTGTAGTGAGTCGAGTCTTCAACTCCTGAAACTCTTCTCACATGCATCAGATCACTGAAACTTTACCTTCTTTTTAGTTAGTCTAATGAAAGGAGAGGTAATAGAGGAGAATCCTTCTACAAACAGTCTATAGAAATTGGCTAGGCCCAAGAAACTCCTGATATCTGATGAAAAAGTGGGTCTTGGCTAGTCCTTCACTATCACTATCTTTTGAGGACCTACTTGAATACCCTTATTAGAGATTAACATGACCAAGGAACGCGACTAATTTCGGCTAGAATTCACACTTTCTGAACTTAGCGAACAACTGGCGGTCCTTGAGAGTCTGCAAAACTATCCATAGGTAGTCTACATGTGTCTCCTTTGTTCTGGAATAAACCAGAATATCATCTTTCAAGACAATAATGAACATGTAAAGGTACTGACTGAATAACCTATTCATCAAGTCCGTAAAAGTTGTAGGATCTTTTGTTCATCCAAAAGACATATCTAGGAATTCATAGATACCATACCAAATTTTTAAAGCTATTTTCGAAATGTCACATTCTCTGTCCACGAGCTAATGGTATCCTAATCTGAGATCTACCTTGGAAAAATAGCTAGCTCCTTGGAGTTGGTTGAACAAGTCATCAATCTTGATAGGGATACCTGTTGTTGAAGGTGACCTTATTCAGTTGATGGTAGTTAATGCACATTCTGAGTGTACCATCCTCTTTTCATACAAAGAGATTAGGGCACCCCAGGGAGAGATGTTGGGTCTGATGAAACCCTTATCTAAAAGGTCCTTTAGTTGTACTTTTACCTCTTTAAGCTCAGCTAGAGCCATGTTGTAAGGAGGAATCGAGATAGGTTGGGTATCTGGAAGAAGGTCTATTCCGAAGTCTATTTTATACTCGGAAGGACTCCGAGATAAACCTTGGGAAACACATATGGGAAATCATTTATGAATGAACTGTTTGAAGGGTTGGGGTTTCAAAACCAGAATCCCTGACCTTAACTAGATGATATATATACCCCTTAGAAGTTTTCTTCCATGCCTTAAGGTGTAGGATAAACCGACCCTTAGGTGATGAATCACTATCCTTCTATTCTAGGACTGGTTCATTAGGAAACTACAACTTAACGACTCTAGTTCTACAGTCAACTAAGGAATAGAAAGAGTGTGACCATTCCCTGCCAAGAATGATGCCAAAGTCGACCATACCTAATCCTACTAGGTCAACTGTGGTGACTTTCTATAACACTGTGACTGGGTCATTTCTGTATACCTGACTGGCTCTAACTAAGTCACCAACCAAAGTAGAGACTGAAAATGGCTCTGAGAGAATTTCTGGACTAATATAAAGCTGAAGCGCAATATAGTGAGTCACAAAAGAAAGTGTGGCTCCTGGATCTAGTAAAGCATAAACATCTATCTGAAATACGCGCAACATACCAGTGACTACATCAGGTGAGTTCTCTTGATCCTGACGTGTTGATAGAGCATAAAAGCAGTTTTGATGCTGACCACCTCCACCTGTACACAAAGTAGTACCATGTTGAGTTGCGCGACCTAGCGTAGCTGCTGATGTAGTGGATTGGGCCTTCCACCATCCTGTTGATGGGCAATCAATCAACCTGTGACCTAGCTGGCCTTAACTGAAACAACCCTCATTTCCCAGACGGCACTAATCAAGATACTTATTACCACACTTAGGGTATACTGGGAAAGTGCGACTACTAGAGACATGACTCTAAGACTGGGAGCCTTATGCTCCACCCCTTCGATATTTACGATGCCTGGAAGAAGAAGCACTAGCTGAAGATGGTGTCGGAGGTCTCTATTTCTATGGGTGACTACCACCGCCTGACCTCTATTGTGGATACTCGAACTGACTTGTCCTTTCCCGCTTACTTTCGATTTCTATCTCTTTCAATTTCTCCACCTCTATCAATTGAGCATGGATTATAAACCTAGAGATATCTATGTCATTGATGAGCATGGCATTCCTTCACTCCTTAACAACTAATTCTGATACCCACTTACAAATTTAAACATGCGAGTCCTTGACTCAGTAAACACCTCCAAAGCATATGTTGACAGTTGACTGAACTTTAAGGTACACTCTTGCACCGTCATATCATTCTATTTCAAATTGACAAACTCCGCAGCCTTTGCATCCCTTAACTCCCGTGGAAAGAACCTATCCAGAAACATGTTCATGAACTCGTCCCACTTCACCGGACCTACACCAACCTATCTCCCCTATTTCCATTGTTTGTATCTTATCTAGGACACTCCTTTCAGATTCTAGGTGGCCAACTCTACACATTCTATAGAGGTAACACTCATGATTTGGGTGATCTTCTGTACCTTGTCGATAAAGTTCTATGGGTCCTCATCTACCTTAGACCCATGAAATTCCTGGGGATACATCCAAGTAAAGTCTCAGACTCTAGAAGTAGTTGTAGGCCCACTCGTATTAGAAGGTATGGCGGCCTGCTGGTTGACCAGGTTGGTCTCCACTTGAGCTAGCATCTAAATAGTAGCCCTGAACTTAGAAGGTGTCACTTGATCATCTTGAGATGCTCCTAGAGCTGGTGGGGCTTGCTAGTTGGCATTACAGGTCCTCCTTCTATTACATCTTCTGGGAGGCAATGTCAATGGAAAATGAGAGTGCGTGATTTTGAAGGACAATTTAGAGATTCATACTATACACACGATAAGAATCATAAAGAAAAGGGAATTTTCCTAAAATGCCTTGTAGCTTCCACCTCATAAGTGTGGCGCGTTTCACACCCATGAAAAGGACCCTACTTGATGCAGCTTCTAGACATCCCAGGACACTCTAAAACTAGATTTGATGGAAAGTCTTTCACGACCTGAGTCTACACTATGGACGCGACATGGTACTTAGAGTCACAAGTGACCTCAAGCTAACCCATGGCTTAGCATATTACTGACTTGACATAATTGAAATAGAAAACTGAGTGGAAGCTACCGAACTATAAAAAAACAATCGTTTATGAGAAAAGGTAAAATATGGTAAATACTGAAGTTTTAAACAACACTACAATTAATAAGTTGAAACTAATACTACATACACTATGGACGCGGCATGATACATAGAGTCACAAGTTACCTCAAACTAACCCATGGCTTAGCATATTACTGACTTGGAAGAATTGAAACAAATACTGAGTGGAAGCTACTGAAGTGTAAAAAACAATCTTTTTTGAGAAAAGGTAAAATCTGGTAAATACTAAAGATTTAAACAACATTGAAATTAATAAGTTGAAACTGATACTACACAGTCTGAAAGCTTCTACTAACTGATGAGTTGCTGGGAAAAGCACTTAGCTAACTCTAAAATCTGAAAATTGGATCTTACAATAATTGAAATAAAACTCTCCAGTCCTTAAACAATAAGAACTCACCATTATCAACTGCTGGAGACAGTCTGGGAAAAACTAGCTGCAAGGTTAGATCTGGGTACATAGGCCTATATCACAAAAAGATATAGCATATAAAGTATGAGTCAGTACTTGAAATATAGTGAGTATGGGAGATGTAAAATAAAATATAAGAGTGCTGATAATTCATAAACTGGACTACTATGACATAAAATAACCATGCCTGAATCACAAGTACTGAAAGAGTCTGGAGATTTTAGAAAATACTATAATAACCAATAATCAGAAAATTTAAGGTCATAAGCATACTACAAAATCTATAAGACTGAACTGGACTGTGGACGATGACTATACTATACTATGGGAGTACTCGTTAACCGACATATAACCACATGTCCTAGATGTGGAGTTTGATGTTTACTCCCCATTGATAGGGCCCACCATACCTTGTTAGGGTACAGTGAGTGGAGTGTGTGATCCCTAACTGAAAACCCCATTTGAGTTAAATCCTACGGTGGCACGTAATTCTAGAAACCTGGATGTATTGAATCCCAACCCGCTTGGTGCTAAGTACTACTTTCAACTAAAGACACATAGTAACTACGTATATAAATAACTGAACTACACAATAGCTCGAAATGGTGTCCTAAGGCTTGGATAGAACTACTTATCTGGAAGTGTCGTGTGAGCCTAAAGGACTTGACAACTAAGGGTGCTGAATATACTAATAAAATGACGATATGGATTTATGATAATATTACAATCACTAAGTATACTCAAAATGATAAGTGTACTGTAAAGCATAAATGCACTGCTTCATGAGAAAAATCAAGTCAGTTCAAGAAAATAGGAGACATGTCGTATATCTGCAAACACTAATATGAATGTATAGTATTTCTAATGTGAAAGTCCAACATCATAGAAAAGTAAGGAATTTCAACAGTTAAATGAAAAACCCTAGGTCATGGTTTCTAACATTTCAAGGCTAGGGTTATTGAAATCTTGGGACACAAAGGTGAAAGAAAACCTTTATTGATGTCCCACATACCTGTAGAAGAAATCCCTGAAGAAGATGATCAAAATTTTGCGAAGAAGTAGGAGCCCTAGTTCTTGCTTGATAGAGAAACCTCTGGATTCTACGAAGGATGTTTTAAAGTTCTAAGTGGAGAATAAGGGAGGGGAATCGTTAACTCTCCTAAATCTTCTAAAAATATTCTCAAAATAACATAGTTTAGGAATAAAATAGGAGGAATTTAGGAGAAATTCTTGAAAAACTATCCGTCGAAATCCAATGGGTCACACAATGAGTCATTGGTAGTGACCATGACTGGTTGGGACTTGTCGTTGATCCTGGGTCTGAATTTTCAGTTGTCGGATCTCTCCCAACGGGTGGACAGGATGACCCTTAGGAGATACAATGGATCGTGATTTTAACCCATTGTCATAAGGATGACTTTGCATTGTTGTTGAATCTCATCTAATGGATAAATAAGAAGAGTCGAATGACTCATCGCAGGGCTTGCTGGTTTTGGAAAATATTTTGACAGCTTTCTAATCCTCACCCAACAACTAGGTATGAGCATGTCACGACCCAAACATAGGCCTGGATCTAGACACGGGACAAAGAACACCGAGTGGCTCTAAGTTGACCCATGACATGAGCATGACATCAAAGCTCAACATAATAAATGTGGAAATCTAACATATAACATAGCGGAAGTCTGAAAATCTGATAACATCGAATAACTGTATATGTAGCACAATCTTAATCCGTATACATACTATGTCTAGGGAGGACGACTCGTCGTCTTCCTATCATTTCCATCATTGGAATTTCACTTCTACTTGTCTCCATGAGGGACAACATGACTCATGGTGCACCCAGTGACTCGTGGTGACTAGTTGTTGGGAACACTGCCAACTTCTCAACAGCCAGATCAAACTCCTGACCTCGGCCCACTTGACAATTCATGGTGATGACTAATACTCGTGGTCTCACTTGTGGTCAATCTCAAGCCCAAAATTCCAAATAAGTCCACCCTTCTCCCCACGAGTTACTTAAAAACACGTGGTGCACCTCACGGGTCACTGGACGACTCATCCTATTACCTGGTGCAGAAAATCTTATTTTCTTTGTTTCAACCCTCGGGTTTGATCTTAGAGCTTTTGGGGTATTACAATATCACCTCCTTGAGAACATTCATCCTCAAATGTGGGTAAACATATAGAAAAGCTGAGAAATACAACTACCATATCAATTTATGAATAGTTAAAGCTAAAACTAACAGAGTGACTGACTTCGGACTGAACTACATGACTGAACTGAATTCATAAATTATACATACGTACATTGACATGAAAGAAACTGGGGCACATGATCTGAACATGAAACTGAATAGATTACTTGGGAGCAAACTGATACCTCAAGTTGAAACTGAGTTGGAAGGGAATAGATATGGGTATTTAGCCATCATTTCTGCTTTGGCTTCCCACGGAGCTCCCTCAACATGTTGGTTCCTCCATAAAACCTTGACTGAGGCTACTTCTTTATTTCTTAGACTCCAAACCTGACGATCAAATATTTCCACCGGAACCTCCTCATAGCTAAGACTATCCTTCACACCTATGCTCTCCACCGAGACAACTAGAACTAGATCACCTAAACACTTTTTAAGGGTGATAAAAATTGGATGAGCTGCAGCTAATTCTTAGGGTAACTGCAACTCATATGCTACCTTGCTAACCCATTCCACAATCTGGTACAGACCAACATTACGGGAACTGAGTTTCCCTTTCTTTTCAAATCTTATAACTCCCTTCATGGGAGATACCTTCATAAACACCGACTCATCAACTTCAAACTCAAGCTCCCTCCTCCTCACATCCGCATAGGACTTTTGGCGACTCTAAGTTGTTTTCAACCTATTCCTTATAAGCTGAACTTTCTCCATATCCTCATGGAATGAATTTGGACCTATTAATTTAGCTTCTCGACTTACAACCAACCGATAGGCGATCTACATCTCTGTCCATAGAGAGCCTCAAATGGAGCCATCTGTATGCTGGAATGGTAGCTGTTATTATATGCAAACTTAATGACAGGGAAATGATCACCCCAAATACCCTTGAAATCAATCACACACGCTCTCAACATATCCTCGAGAGTTTTAATGGTCCACTTCGCCTGGCCATCCGTTTGCGGGTGAAATGTTGTGCTAAGCTTTCCCTAAGTACCATGTCACTTCTGAAACAATATCCAAAACTGGGAGGTAAACTGAGCACCTCTATCTTATATAATGGACAAGAGCACTCCATGCCATCGATCTAACTCCAAAATGTATAACATAGCATAATCCTCAGCTGAATCGGTAGTTTTGACCGGTAGAAAGTGGGATTACTTAGTCAATTTGTCTATAACAACCCAAATAGAATCATAATGTTGACAAGTGCGAGGAAAACAAGTAATGAAGTCCATATTGATTTCCTCCCACTTCCATGTAGGGATATTAATGTGTTGAAGCACACCCCTAGGTCTTTTGATGCTCAACCTTCACCTATTGACAATTCGGACTCTTAGCCACAAACTCTGCTATATCCTTCTTCATTTCATTCCACCAATAGACTTCCCATAGGTCATAGTACATCTTGGTGTCACTTGTATGTATAGAATATCTGAAACCCTAAGCCTCATGAAACATCCACCCCCTTAGGTCATCAACACCTGATACACACAAATGACCCTGATATTGTAGCACACTATCTCACTCTTGGGAGAAGACCTCCACCTTATGATTATGAACGGCTTCCTTCAACTTTACCAAAATATGATCCTCGTCCTACCTCGATTTGACCTCGGACACCAGGTAAGGTTCTGACCCATTCTTAACAATGACACCACCATCCGTCGAGTCAACAAAATGAACTCCTAGCCGTGAAAGCCGATGCACATCCTTCACTAACTCTTTCCACTCATCATCTATATGGGTCACACTCTCCATAGTAATCCTTCTAAGAATGTCTTCCACCACATTGGCCTTTCTTGGATGATAAAGGACACTCACATCATAGTCCTTTAAAAGTTGCAACCAGCTCCTCTAACATAGATTTAGATCCTTTTAGGTAAACACGTACTGTAGGATTTTTTGGTCCATAAACACATCCACATGGACCCCGTACAGACTGTGTCTCCAAATCTAGAAGGAAAATACTACCGCTGCCAACTCAAGGTCGTGAGTTGGTCATGGACATTCAGCTGCCTGGAAGCATATTCTATAACTTTACTGTGATGCATTAATACACACCCAAGACTGATCCTCAAAGCGTCATAATATACCACAAACCCATCGGTACCCTCAGGTAGGGTCAACACCTGTGCTGAGGTGAGTCGAGTCTTAAACTTTTGGAAACTCTTCTCACAGGCCTCTGACCATTGAAACATTACTTTCTTCTGGATCAACTTAGTCAACGTTGCTGCAATGGATGAAAACCTTTTAACAAATCTGCCGAAGTAACCAGCTAAACATAAGAAACTCCAGATTTCCTAAGGACTAACTAGTCTAGGCCAATTTTTCACCGCTTCTATCTTTTGAGAGTCCATCTGCACACCATCACCTGACACCACATGACCCAAAAATGCTATTAATTTCAACCAAAACTAACATTTGTTGAACTTAGCATACAACTGGCGATCCTTAAGAGTCTGTAGTACCACCCTCAGATGAGCGGCATACTCCTCCTCGCTCTAAGAGTATATGAGAATATCGTCTATGAACACAGTCACGAACATATCTAGGTATGGCTTGAACACCCTGTTCAACAAATCAATAAAAGCTATAGGAGCATTCGTTAGTCCAAAAGACATAACTACAAACTCATAGTGACCATATCGATTCTTGAAGGTTGTCTTCGGAATGTAACTCTCTTTAACTCTAAGTTGATGGTATCCGGATCTGAGGTCTATCTTTGAAAAGCACTTAGCACCTTGAAGATGGTCAAACAAATCATCAATCCTAGGGAGAGGATACCTCTTCATGGTTGTAACCTTGTTCAATTTCCGATAGTCAATACACATCCAAAGGGGAACCATCCTTCTTTCGGACAAAGAGGACTGGTGCACCCTATGGGGATTTGCTTGGTCTGATGAAACCCTTGTCTAAGAGATCCTTCAACCGCTCCTTCAACTCCTTTAACTCGGCATGGTGAATTCTATAAGGAGGAATAGATATAGCTATATATTGGGAAGAAGGTCAATAAAAAAATCTATCTCCCTCTCGGGAGGAACTCCGGATAAATCATCTAGAAACACTTCTGGATATTCGTACACTACAGGAACTGACTGAACATTCAGATTTTTAGATGTAGCATCCTTAACCCCAACTACGTGATACATGATACACATAGAAATCATCTTTTTTTGCCTTAAAGTAGAAATTAAAGTGACCTACAGGCATAGATGAACTATCCTTCCACTCTAGGACTGGCTTTTCCTGGAAATCAAAACTCTACCGCACGGGTTCTACAATTTACTGAGGCATAACAAGCATGTAGCCTATCCATGCCAAAGATAACATCAAAATCTGTCATGGCTAGCTCTACTAAATCTGCTGAGGTGACTTTTTCAGGAATGTGACAGGGCAATTTTTATAGGAATCACCGACTGGAGTAGAAACTGAGAAGGGTTCTGATAGGATTTCAGGACTGACTCTAAAACTACTAAAAATACAGGGCGTCTAAAGTAGCCCCTGGATCTAACAATGCATATACATCCTGGTGGAATACTCGTAACATACTAGTGACTACACCTGGGGAGACCTCCTCCTCCTGACGAGATGCTAGGGTATAGAATCTATTCTGGCGCTGACCACCACCAGCACTAATGGATGCCCCCTATTGAGCTGGCATTCTGGTGGAGTTGTTGAACTAGAGGCTGGTCTGTAGGGCCCTGTCTGGCTACTGGACAATCTCTGAGCATATGTTCGGGCTTCCCAAACCCGAAACAAGCACCTGAACCTTCCAAAAACAAACATGTGTGTCTCCAGCCACACCTACCACACTCCGAAATGCTAGACTCTGCGGGAGTTCAACCCTGACCTCTAGAGACTGATGCTTGTCCCCTCTTATTGCACCTAGACCTGGATGGCACATCCATAGCTAACGACGCTGGGGCTGAACATCTCTGATGGGGCTGTTGACTGTGCCCACCTCCAGGTCTCTACTAGGAGAACCTAAAGCTATCAGTCCTAGCCCTCTTGAACTCTCTCTCCCCCTCACTCACCTGTACCGCCTCTATCTACTGGGCATACAGAACTATCCGAGGGAAGTCAATGTCCTGATGAAGCATCACGGTCCGGCAATCTTTGACCAAATGTCTGCTATCCCATGCATGAACCGACTCACCCGGGCTCTCTGATCTGTCACCATCTCTGGTGCATACTTGGACAAACTATTGAACACTAAAGTGTACTCCTTCACTATCATCTTATCTTGCTTCAGGTTCACAAA
Organism: Datura stramonium; assembly: GCA_018107945.1. Taxonomy (NCBI): domain Eukaryota; kingdom Viridiplantae; phylum Streptophyta; class Magnoliopsida; order Solanales; family Solanaceae; genus Datura; species Datura stramonium. The sequence continues at coordinate 10,147 of JACEIK010004424.1, forward strand.
CTCAGCTACTTTAATCTCCATCATCTCATGAGGGAAGAACCAATCTAGAAATGCAGTATGGAACTCCTCCCAACCAATAGGGCCTACTCCAATTGCCCTTCTATGCTTCCATTGCTTGAGCCTGATGCGTGCAACCCCTTTCAAATGATACGAGGCTAGATCAATGCACTCCTCCCCCGTCACCCCATGATCTGGGTGATCTTCAAGACCTCATCAATAAACTCATTTGTATCCTCGTCAACCTTTGACCCAAGGAACTCCGGAGGATTCATCCTCAGAAAATCTCTAACTCTCACCGTTGTTGCATTCCCATTCTAAGGGACATGCACTACCGCCTATTGGTTGACCTGGGCGGTCAAAGCCTGATCTAGCATCTGTATGGCTGCCCTTACCTCTGCATGGGAAAACTGCTCGGGTACATAATTCTCGGGGGCTGGTGGGGCCTGCTGTGCCCATCCCTATTGCGATTCTCATGGCCATTTCCATTTCCATTTCTTCTTTCGCTAACTCAGCGAGGAGGCATAATTCTGCAAATATGTATAGCACTAGTTAGAAGGATAGAGAGACATGTCATTACACGACTTAGATCATTAAAGAAGGGAATATTTCCTAAGAATTTTGTAGCCTCTTCGTCATAAGTGCAGCGCGATTGACACCCATGAAAAAGACTCTACTTAACACGGCTTTTAGACACCCTAGGATACTTTCAAATAATGCTCTGATACCAAGTTTGTCACGACCCGATCATAGGCCCTGATCGAGACACGGGAAAAAAAACCCCGAGAGGATCCAAGTCAACCCATGGCATGAACATAACATCTAAGCTCAACATAATAAATGCAGAATTCTAACATAAAACATAGAGGAAGTCTGAAAATCTTATAACATTGTATAACTGTATACATAGAATAATCTGAAACCATATACATACTATGGCTTAAAAGACTCTACTACTGAAGAGCTGGTAGGACAAACCCCCAACTAACTCACTAAAGTATGAAACTAAAAAATACTAGTAATACAACTGAAAAGAAAGGCCCTCGATAAATAAGGATTCACCAACTCTGGCTAGAAAGTGCTAACATTGAGGATCTGGCTAAAGGCGGGTCCGAGCCTGTATCATGAAACAATACAGCATAGAGTATGCGGTCAGTACGTGGAATGTACCGAGTATATAAGGTACGTAAGACCGCTAAGTAAGTAAAATCATAGATCATGCATATCCTAAAAATTTCATCATAAGAGTCTGAGAATAGGGCTTGCATGCTATTATCTGAAAATATGATTTGAACATAACTGAATATCATAACTGAATCGAATGACCCAAAGCTGAAAACTGATAATCATAAGTAAAGTTGAACATTTGATCAAACCTACTGAAAACATAATATTATGACTAATGAAAATGCATAATTGAACTCATGATATACAATGGGAGACTCGTCATATAATAGAAATTACCACGATAGAGCTTACGTGGTCCTGACTATTACACTCAAGTGGGCAGAGCCGTTCAAAGCATTGCCATGGCTAAGAACGCTACCATGATATTAATATCAAGCTTAATTCCCCTTAGGGGAAGGGAAGCCCACAAGGGAGGTCCAAATAATCTTAACATACCCACATTGGCACGTTGTTCTGTGGCATAGGGTTGACTGACCCTTAGCCTACTCGGTGCTAGACACTACTCCCAAAAATATGCATATGCTCTCCATCACTTTTCAATGAAACTTAACCATTGTCGAGTGACGTAGGTGACTCATAACATACATGCATAATCTGAAATCATAAGATGTGGAGCCTTAGGCTCAAACCATACCACAAGCTCAAAATAGTGGGACTCTAGACTCCAAAATCCATGTGGTAAGCTAATACATGAAGTTTAGATATATCACAAAACATACTTGATCATATGGGCTTGCCCAATACGTTAACATGCTTGACATAGACTTGATCATTCGAAAACATGAATATGCACATGGGTAATTTGAAAGTATACTTTCATCATATACATCTCATCATGCTTGAATACATATATCATAAATCTCAACTTTCATGAACTTCCATGGGTGTGCATCATAATTTAAATTAAAAAAATTTGAAAACAAAATTTGTAATTGAAAACATTATAAAATATATGCATGAATCATAATTCAACATTAGAAACATGTATATATCATACCCGTGAATAATAC
>JACEIK010004424.1:67031-84880 GCA_018107945.1 Datura stramonium
TTAGCACAACTTTCCACTCACTAACCGTAATACCCCAAAGGTTCCTAAGACTAGACTCGAGATTTAAAATGTGATAAGCAAAAAATGTTTGAAAAATGACTTAGAACAACTCGTGGTATGAGTCATGGGAAGGAGTAATGAGTTGTGGTATCACTCGTGGTCAGAATCTGCAGCAGGAGGGCCATTACTAAATAGTTAAGGTATGACTCGTGGGATCATGTCACGAGTCGTAAGATGAACCACGGTTAGTAATCATAAAGGATCTTATTTGCATCAATTTGGAGGGAACCAGTAAGGTTACGACTCATAGGATGATACAATGAGTCATGGCCTACACCCATAAGAAGGAACTAAGGATCTTGGAATCATTAACTACGGGTGGACCTAACAAATCGTAGGTTGGTGGTATGATTCATGGTCTAATCCATGGAAAACATCGGTAAAGTCAGGGAAAATAATGGTGACTACAAATGGTTACCACGAGTCGTGGTATGGAGGTACGACTCGTGGTGTGAGTCATGGCATCTAGCAGAGTAAAATTTTCTATGATTTAAGTAAGGGTATTTCCATAATTTCTAAGATCCTAAGCCCTAAACTACATTGTTTTAAGCTCATGATTTAAGTTATGCATGTTTATCAGTTATGATATTATATTTTTAGTCGGTTTGACCCGATGATCAATTTATCAGTTTTACCTATGAATATCAGCTTCATCTTTGGGTTTGCTCGCTTCAGTTATGAAATTCATTTTATGACCAATCATGTTTTGCAGATATCAGCGTGCAGACTTTACTTTTAGAATCTTTTAGTGATATAATTTATGTTATGCATGATTTTAGCTTATATCCACTTAGCCTGTTTTACTTATCTTGCATATTTAGTACATTCCATCTACTGACTGCATACTCTATGTTGTATCTTTTCATGATACAGGCTTAGATGCTTAGACTCAGTCCCACTGCTAGCCGGTCTCTAGAGTTTATCCCAGACAACCTGTTGGTGAGTCCTCATCCTTCAAGGACCTTCAGTTGGCCGAGTGTTGTTATTTCCAATTTCAGAGTTCTAGTGAGCTAGTTGGGATTTTGTCCCATTAGCTCGTCAGTATGTTAGGGGCTTTTTAGACATGGATTTGTATGTTCAACTTTGGACTCAGTGTTTTGATATTTCCATTGGATGGATGTTTTATTATTCAGACTTCTGCTATTTCAGAATTCTGTTTTCCGCTTTGCTTATGTTGAGCTTTTTATCATGTTCCTGCCATGGGTTAACTTGGAGCCATTCATAGTTCTAGGTTCCGTGTCTTGATCCGAGCCCATGCTCGGGTCTTGAGAAACTTGGTATCAGAGTCAAGGTTCAGTGTGTCCTAGGGTTTTTGAAAGTCCATTAAGTAGAGTCTTTATTCATGGATTTGAAGCCACACATATGATGAAAAGGCTACAAAATGTTTTGGGATATTTTCCTTCTTTCATGATCTATGTTGTGCGATGAAGTATGTTTCTATCCTTCTAATTCGTGATATATGCATTTGCAGAATCATTCCTCCCCGATGATTTAACGGAAGAAGGAATGGCAACGGAAATGGAAATGGCCACGAGGATGGCAATGGAGATGGCACCAGCAAGCCCCACCAGCCCTAGCAGATCATGTGCCCAAGTAGGTTGCCCATACTAAGTTTAGGGCATCCATTCAGATGTTGGCACAAGCGTTGACCGCTCAAGTCAATCAGCAGACAGTGGCTCATGTTCCCCAGATTGAGAATGCAGCGACAGCTAGAGTGCGGGACTTCCTCAAAATAAACCAACCTAAGTTCTTTGGGTCAAGAGTGAATGAGGAACCACATAAGTTCATAGAGGATATCTAGAAGATCACCCATATTATGGGGGTGACAGGGTAGGAGTGTGTATACTTGGCCTCCTATCAGTTGAAAAGAGTAGCCCATATATGGTACAGGCAGTGTAAGGATAGCCAGGGAGTCAGAACGGGCCCCATTGATTGGGATAAGTTTCTCACCACATTCTTAGACCAATTCTTTCCTTAGGAGATGAGGGAAATCAAGGCATTTGAGTTCGTAAATTTGAGTTATAACAATATGACCATCCAAGAGCATGCTCTTGAGTTCACCCGATTGTCCAAGTATACATCAGAGATGGTGGTCGATCAGAGGGCTTGAGTGAGCAGATTTGTGAATGGGGTTGTGGATTACGTGGTCAAGGATTGCAGGACCACTATGCTACATCAGGACACTGATTTCTCCCGATTAGTCTTATATGCCCAGCAGGTAGAGACAGTGTAGATGAGAGAGAAAGAGAGAGGCCAAGAGGGCTAGGATAGATAGTTTTGGGTTCTCCCAGCACAAGTCTGGTGGTAGACATCATCAGCAGTCCCACAAGAGGTCATCGACCCCAGCGCCATCATCAGCCAGTGTTCCATCTAGGTCTAGGTGTTATTAGAAAGGACGGGCATCAGGCTTTCGAGGTCAGGGGAGCAAATCTGTAGAGCCCAGCATTCCAGTTTGTGGAAGGCGTCGTAGGAGGCATACCAGTCAGTGCTTAATAGGTTACGGGGCATGTTTTAGGTGCGAGAAGACTGATCACATGCTCAAGACTACCCTTTAATGAGACAGGGCCATGGTAGAGGTCGAGACCTAGCCACTAGTTAGTAGCTCCACCAACACGCTCAGCTCAGCAGGGGGCATCCACTAGTGCAGATGGTGGTTAGCATCAAAACAGTTTTTATGCCCTCTCATCTCGTCAGGAGTAGGAGGTCTCTCTAGATGTAGTCACCGGTATGTTACGAGTATTCCATCTTGATGTATATGCATTGTTAGATCCAGGGGCTACCTAATCTTTTGTGACTCCTTATGTTTCTATTAGTTTTGGAGTTAGTCCCGAAGTCCTGTCAGAACCCTTTTTAGTCTCTACTCCAGTCGGTGACTCAGCTGTAGCTCGATGGATATATAGAATTTGCCCTGTAACATTTCTTCAGAAAGTCACCTCAGCCGACCTAGTAGAGTTAAACATGACTAATTTTGAAGTTATCTTTGGTATGGATTGTTTGCATACATGTTATGCCTCAATGAAATTTAGAACCCGTGCTGTAGAGTTCGGATATCCAGGTGAGCCAGTCCTAGAATGTAAGGCTCATTCAGTTGTTCCTGTAGGTCGCTTCATTTCCTACCTTAAGGCCAGAAAGATGATTTCCAAGGATTGTGTTTACCATCTAGTTTGGGTTAAGGATGATACATTTGAGACCCTGACTCTCTAGTCAGTCCCTATAGTATGTGAGTACCTAGAGGTTTTCCCAGATGATTTACTAGGAGTTCCTCCCGAGCGGGAGATTGACTTTGGTATTGACCATCTTCCTACTACGCAACCTATATCTATTTCTCCATATAGAATGGCTCCGGCTGAGCTAAAGTAGTTGAAAGAGCAATTGAAGGATCTCTTAGATATGGGCTTCATTAGACCTAGCAAGTCCCCGTGGGGTGCACGAGTTCTATTTATTCGGAAGAAGGATGGATCTCTTTGTATGTGCATTGACTACCGGCAGTTGAACAAGGTTATAATCAAGAACAAGTATCCCTTTCCCAAAATTAATGATATGTTTGACCAACTTTAGGGTGCCAGATGCTCTTCAAAGATTGATCTTAGATCTGGATATCATAAGCTCAGAGTTAGGGAAAGTGATATTCCGAAGATAGCCTTCCGGACCGGTATAATCACTACGAGTTTCTAGTTATTTCTTTTGGACTAACGAATGCTCCTGCAACTTTGATGAATTTGATGAATAAGGTGTTCAAGCCATATTTAGACATGTTCGTTATTGTCTTCATAAACGACATCCTCATATACTCTCAGAGCAAGGAGGGGCATGCCTCTCATTTGATGATTGTGTTGCAAACTCTCATCGCCTGCTGTTTGCTAAATTTAGCAAGTGTGAGTTTTTCTAAACTCAGTAGCATTTTTAGGCCATGTGGTGTCAAGCAAGGGTGTGTGGATGGATTCTCAAAAGATAGAAGCTGTAAAGAATTTTCCTAGACCAGTTAATCCTTCGGATATCAATAGTTTCTTGGGTTTAGCTAGCTACTACAGGATGTTTGTTGAAGGATTTTCATCCATTGCAGCACCATTGATTAAGTTTATCCAGAAGAAAGTTAAATTTTAGTGGTCGGATGCGAGTTTTCAAGAGTTAAAAACTTGAGTCACTTCAGCCCCAGTATTGACGCTACCTGAGGATACAGACGGATTTGTTGTGTATTGTGATGCCTCTAGGATTGGCCTTGGTTGTGTTTTGATGAAACATGGTAAAGTCATTGTGTATGCCTCTAGACATCTTAAGACTCATGAGAAGAATTATCGGACGCATGACCTAGAATCAGCAGCAGTGGTGTTTGCCTTGAAGATATGGAGGCACTACTTGTATGGACTGCATGTAGATGTGTTCACAGACCATAAGCACCTTCAGTATGTATTTAGTCTGAAGGACCTGAATTTGCGACGAAGGAGGTGGTTAGAGATTCTCAAGGACTATGACATGATTTCCATTTATCACCCGGGCAAGGCTAATTATCACCACCCGAACATAGGCCCGGATTGAGAAATGGGACAAAGAACCCCGAGAGGCTCCAAATTGACCTATGGCATGAACATGACATCTAAACTCAACATAATCAAGAAGAAGTCTAGCATACAACATAGCAGAAGTCTAAAAATATCTTAACATCTAAATGCATAACACAAGGCTGAAATTGAATACATACTATGTCTGATAAGCCTCTACTACTGACGGGTTGATGGGACAAGACCCTAACTAACTCACTGTAGTTTGAAACTGAAAATACTAAATACTACTGATAAAGGGCCCTCGGAAGATGAGGACTCACCAATTGAGACTAGAAGATGCTAATACTGATAGTCTAGCTATTGGCGGGACTAAGCCTGAATATCCGAGCCTGTATCATGAAATGATACAGCATAGAGTATGCAGTCAGTACCTGAAATGTACCGAGTATGTAAGATAAGTAAAACCGCTAAGTAAGTAAAATCAGTGATCATGCATAACATAAAGCAGTTCATCATAAGAGTCTGAGAGTAGGGCTTGCATGCTATTTTCTGAAAACATGATTCATACATAACTGAGTATCATAACTGAATCGAATGACCCAAAACTAAAAAATGATATTCATAAGTAAAGATGAACATTGGGCCAAACCTGCTGAAAACATAATACCATGACTAATGAACATGCATAACTAAAATCATGAAGAACAATGGGAGACTCGTCTTATAACCGACATTACCACAATAGAGCTTATGTGGTCCCGACTATTACACTCAAGTGGGCAGAGCTGTCCAAAACCTTGTCAGGGCTAAGGACACAACCATGGTATCAATATCAAGTTGAAGGCCCCTTGCGGGTAGGGGAAGCTCACAAGGGAGGTCCCAAATAATTTGAACATACCTACATTGACACGTAGTTTTGAGGCATAGGGTTGAATGACCCTTAACCTACTTTGTGCTAGATACTACTCCCAAAAACATACATATGCTCTCCATCATTTTTCAACGAAGTTGAACCATCGTCTAGTGACAAACTTGACTCATAACATACATTCATAAATCTGAAATCATTACATGAGGAGCCTCGGGCTCAAACCATACCACAAGATGAAAATAGTGGGACTCTAAACTCCAAAATCCATGTGGTAACCTAATAACATGAAATTCAGATAAATCATGAAATATATTTTATCATATGGGCTTGCCCAATACTTAAAAATGTTTGACATAGACTTGATCATTCGAAAAATATAAACATGGACATGGGTAATTCAAAATCATACTTTCATCATATACACCTCATAATGCTTGAATATATAAACATGGACATGGGTAATTCAAAATCATACTTTCATCACATATCATAAATCTTAAATTTCATGAACTTCTATGGACAGGCATTATAGTTTATAAAAGTTGAAAACATAATTTGTAATTGAAAACATTGTAAAATACACCCATGAATTGTAATTCAACATTAGAAACATGTATAGATCATACCTATGATTGATATTTAGAGAATTCAATGAATTTTCATGAAATTGAAGAGGGATTGGGCATGGGTGAGGATGAATACACTCATTCATAACCCTACATACCTAGAAGGATCTGATTATACAACTCTCCTAAATGCCCAATGAAAATTTGGGGAAGAACATGATGAATCTAAGCTTCATCACCCTTAGGAGCTTCTAGACTTGCATGCATGGAAAAGAATATGCTTTTAATGAACTTATCCCTTTTAAAACACACCATTCTGAGCTTTAAATGATGTATTATGGGCCTTAGGAACTAAGGAATTATGGAAAAGCCCTTAATAAATTCGCAGGAAAATACTCACTGTCAGTCCCAACGAGGGACTAGATGAATCGTGCCCCACACCATGACTCGTTGCCTGCCTGTCATTTCCATCACTAGGATCATTCCTCTTAGGGTCACCATGAGAGACACCACAACTCGTGGTCTCACCCAAGGTCAGCCCGAAATCCAAAAATCCAACCAAGTATACCCTTCTCCCCACGATTCATTTAATGACTCGTAGTGCACCTGACGGGTCACTGGATGACTCGTCCTGTGACCTAGTACAGAAAATTCTATTTTCTCTGTTTCAACCCTTGGTTTGATCTTAGGGCTTTCGGGGTATTACACCAATATAGTGGTGGATGCTCTTAGTAGGCTATCCATGGAGAGGGTTTCTCATGTGGAAGCTGGAAGGAAAGAGTTGGTGAAGGATGTAGATCAACTTGCATTATTAGGGGTTCACCTTGTTCATTTGAGGGATGGTGGTTTCATTGTTCAAAATGGTTTAGAATCCTCTTTGGTGATTGAGGTCAAGGATGGAAAAGATGAGGATCCTATTTTGGTAAAGTTGAAGGAAGCAGTTCAGAACCAGAAGGTAGAGGTCTTCTGCCAAGGGGGAGATGGAGAACTTCATTACCAAGGTCATTTGTATGTTCCAAGCGTTGATTATTTGAGGGAGTAGATGTTGCGTGAGGCTTATGGGTCCCGATATTTAATACATCCAAGTGCCAACAATATGTACCATGACCTATAGGAAGTGTATTGGTGGAATGGCATGAAGAAGGACATAGCAGATTTTGTGGCTAAGCATCTAACTTGTCAATAAGTGAAAGTGTAGGATCAAAGACCCTAGGTGTGCTACAAGACATCAGTATCCCCACTTGGAAATGGGAAGAGATCAATATGGGTTTTATTATAGGGTTACCTCGCACACGTCGACAGTATGACTCTATTTGGGTGATTGTAGAAAGGTTGACCAAAATGTTCTGCAAATCAAAAATACTCATTCAGCTGAGGACTATGCAAAGTTATTATATTTGGGAGTTATTTCAGTTGCATGGTGTTCCCTTGTCCATCATATCAGATAAAGGAGCTCACGTCATAATTTTGGAAGTTGTTTCAGAAGGGACTTGGTACTCAAGTTAAGTTTAGCATAGCTATGCACCCACAGATGGATGGTTAGGCCGAGAGGACCATTTAGAATCTTGAGGATATGCTGGGAGCATGTGTGATAGACTTCAAAGGTAATTGGGATGATCATTTACCTCTTATCGAGTTTGCTTATAACAACAGCTACCACTCCAGCATTCAGATGGCTCCGTTTGAGGCTCTTTATGAGCGGATATTTAGATTGCCTATTGGTTGTTTTGAGGTAGGTGAAGCTACGTTTATAGGGAAAAATTCAATTCATGAGGCTATGGAGAAAGTTCAACTTATAAGGAAAAGGCTAAAAATAGCTCAAAGTCATCAAAAGTCATATGCTGATGTTAGGCGGAGAGAACTTGAGTTTGAAGTTGATGATTGGGTGTTCTTGAAGGTATCTCCCATGAAGGGGGTAATAAGGTTTGGAAAAAAAGGGAAGCTTAGTTCTCGATATGTTGGTCCCTACCGGATTGTGAGACATGTTGGCAAAGTGGCCAATGAGTTAGAGCTACTAGCTGAGTTAGCTTCGGTACATCCGATCTTCATTTATATCATTGTTAAATAAGCGCATTGGTGATCCGACCTTGGTTGTTCCAGTGGAGAGCATAGGTGTGAAGAATAATCTTATCTATGAGAAGGTTCTAGTTAAGATTCCTGATCGTTAGATTTGAAAGTTCAAAAATAAAGAAGTAGCTTTAGTAAAGGTTCTGTGGAGAAATTAGCCTGTTGAGGGAGCTACATGGGAAACCGAAGCAGATATGATGGCTAAATACCCACATTTTTTCCCTTTTGGCTCAGCCCCAGCTTCAGGTATCAGTTTCCTCCTTAGTACTATATTAAGTTTCATGTCTAGTTCATGTCTCTTAGTTTCATTTATGTCAAAGCATGTGTAAGTGTGATTCTTGAATTAAGTTCAGTCATGTATCTTAGTCCGTAGTCAGTCACCCCATCCATTTTCAGCTTCAGGTATTCTGTATTTGGGATTGCAGTTCTTTTCCAAAGCTATTCAGAAGGTTCCTAATACCATACTTGGGATTTGAAATGTGATCAGAAAAATGTTTGAAAAATGACTCAGAAAGACTCGTGGTACGAGTTGTGGGAAGGAGTAACGAGTCATGGTATCACTCATGGTCAGAATCTGCAATAGAAGGCCCATTAGTAATGAGTCAAGGTACGACTCATGGGATCATGTCACGAGTCACGGGATCAACTGTGGTCAGTAGTCATAATGGATTTTATGTGCATCAATTTAGAGGGAACGAGTCAAGATACGACTCATAGGGTGAAACAACGAGTCATGGCCTACATCCATGTGGAGGAACTAAGGATCTTGGAAGCATTGACCACGAGTAGACCTAATGACTCATAGGTTGGTGGTACGAGTCATGGTCTGATCCGTGGAAAACTTTAGAAAATTCAGGGAAAATAGTGGTGACTATGGATGGTAACCACGAGTTGTGGTATGGAGGTATGCCTCATGGTGTAAGTCGTGGCATCTGGTAGAGTAAAATTTTCTACAATTTAAGTAAGGACATTTCCATAATTCCTAAGCTCCTAAGCCTAAACTACATCACTTTGAGCTCAGTTAGGAGGGTTTTAAGAGGCTTTAGCATATTCTAACCTATTCCCTTCCCATGAATGCAAGTTTAGAGGATCCCAAAGGAGATCAAGCCTAGAATTCTTCATGTTATTCCCAAAATCCCTTGGGCATTCAAAGAAGGGTGTATAATCAGCTTACCCAGGTATCTGAGGCCATGAATGAGGATTCCTTCCACCCTCATGCCCATAATTCCCCTTAATTTCATGAATCAAGTCTTAATTCAATTATGATTTGAAAATTGAGTTCAATCTAATTTCATAGATTTTTTTACAAATTGTTTATGGGTTAATTCCCTCTGTATTTTAAAGTATATTTGATGATTTAATGAAAATTTTTTATGCATGTCTTATTACAAATTCATGCAAGTTTTAGAAGAATTATGCCCAATTATGCAAGATTCATGAAATGTTAAGTTTATGATCTATATTTTCAAGTATGATGAGATAACTAGCATGAAGGAGTGTTTATGATATGCATGAATCCATGATTTTCACTGTCAAGTCTATTTTGATTATGTTAAAGTTGGGAAAGCCCATATAATTTAAGCATGTTTTAATGATTCAGTTCAGTTTTATAATATCAGCTTACCATATGGTTTTGGAGTCTATACTCCCACTTTCACCTTGTGGTATGTTTTGAGTCAACGATCCCCATGTTCATATTTCAGACTATGCATGTAATTAAATTATCAGCTTCATTTAAAAATGATGGAGAGTACTTTTCATATTTTTAGGAGCAATGTCTAGCACCGAGTAGACATGGGGTTCCAAGGTTCACCGGTCTTAGAACTACGCACCAACGTAGGTTATATGCTTACATTGGGACCTCTCAAGAGAGTTTTCCCCTGCCCAAGGGGCCTTCAGTTTGATATTGATATCATGGTAGTGTCTTTAGCCCTGGCAAGGTTTTGGACAACTCAGTCCACTTGACTGTCATATTTGGGGCATCGTGTAAGCTCTATCATGTGGTGTCAGTTATATGGAGAGTCTCCCATTGTCCCTCATGATTTAAGTTATGCATGTTCATCAATTATGATATTATATTTTCATCAGGTTTGACCCAATGATCAGTTTATCAGTTTTACTTCTGAATATCAGTTTCGGCTTTGGGTCATTCACTTCAGTTATGAAATTAGTTTATGAATAATCATGTTTCTCATATTTCAGCATGTAGTCTTTACTTTCTGAATCTTTTAGTGATATGATTTATGTTATGCATGATTTCAGCTTATATCCACTTAGCCTGTTTTACTTACCTTGCATACTCAATACATTCCAAGTATTGACTGCATATTTTATATTGTATCATTTCATGATATAAGTGTAGACGCTCAGACTGAGTCTCGCCACTAGCCGGTCTCCAGAGTTTTATCTCGGACAGCTTGTTGGTGAGTTCTCATCCTTCGAGGACCTTCAGCTGGTAAAGTTGTTATTTCCAGTTTCAGACTTCTAGTGAGCTAGTTGGGGTGTTGTCCCATCAGCGTGTCTATATATTAGAGGCTTTTCAAACATAGAGTTGTATATTCAGCTTCGGAATTAGTGTTTTGATATTTTCGTTGGATGAATGTTTTATTGTTCAAACTTCTGTTATTTCAGAATTCTATATTTTGCTTTGTTTATGTTGAGCTTTAGTTATCATGTTCATTCCATGGGTTGACTTGGAGCCATTTATGGTTTTAGGTTCTGTATCTCTATCCAGACCCATGCTCGGGTTATGACACCGACAAATGGTCAGGTCGAGCGGACCGTTTAGACCTTGGAGGACATCTTTAGAGCTTGCGCGATTAATTTCATAGATAGTCAGGATAATCACTTTCCACTCACCAAGTTGTCTTACAACAACAGCTATCACTCTAGCATTCAGATGGATCCTTTTGAAGCTCTTTATGGGAGAAGGTATAGATCACCCATTGGATGGTACGAGGTAAGTGAAGCTATGTTGATAGGGACAAACTCAGTTCATGAGGCTATGATGAATGTTCAGCTTATCCGGGAAAGGCTGAAAACAACCAGAGTTGTCAGAAATCGTATGCAGATGTGAGGAGGATAGAGCTTGAATTCATAGTGATGATTGAGTGTTTCTGGAGATGACTCCCAGGAAGGGAGTTATGAGGTTCGACAAGATTAGTAAGCTTAGTCCTTGATATATTGGTCCTTATAGGATTCTGAGGCGAGTGGGTAAAGTGGCTTATGAGTTAGAGCTACCTATGGAATTAGCTTCAGTGCATCCAGTTTTCCATGTGCTCTTGCTAAAAAAATGCATTGGGGTTCAAGTTTTAGTTGTTCCAGTAGAGAGCATCGGTGTGAGAGATAGCCCTACCTATGAGGAGGTTCTGGTTGAGATCCTTGATTGGTAGGTTCGGGATTTGAGGAACAAGGAGGTTGCTTCATTGAAGGTTTTGTGGAGAAATCAGCTTGTTAAGGGAGCTACAGGGGAAGCCGAAGTAGATATGATGGTTAAATACCCGAATCTCTTTTCTTAAGGCTCAATTCCAGTATAAGGTACTAGTTTCCTCCTTAGTACTCTATTCAGTTTCATGACAAGTTCATGTATATCAGTTCCTTTCATGTCATAGTATGAATGCATGTTTCAAGAATTCAATTCAGTCATGTATCTCAGTCCGGAGTCAGTCACACCGATAATTTTTAGCTATGGTTATTCAGTTTCGGGTTTACAGTTCCTTCCCTATCCTTTCAATATGCTTAATCTATATTCTAGTATGAATGTTCCCTAGGGAAGATAATTTAACACCCCAAAAGTCCCAAAGACTAAACCCTAGACTCGTGAGTTGAGATATTTCAATGCCTCGATTTTCGGGCTAAGTTTGAAATCATTTTAGATTTGTGGATAGACCCGAATCCGATGAATTCTATGGAAATTGTGTGTTAATATCAATTCTTAACTGTGAGAAGTGCATTGGATACAAATTAAGGTCATAAGGAACCGCTAGCACAAAGTTGAGTTGAGAGTCTTCTTACCGATTGAGTTTTCATATAAGTTCTTGAAAGGGCACACTTCAAGTGACAATAGCCCCCATTTTATAAAGGTTTTTTTAGTGATTCAATACATCAAATTGAAGCCGCTTGATTCTTCTTTCCAACGCATCCGACCTTGCTCAATCAGAGTTCAAACTAAAAAGTTATTAGCAGCTTAGTGAAATAGAGAAAAACTGCACCAGATCATAGAAAAATTCGTCAGTTGAGTCGTTAAGTCACCTAATGAATCATTCTGTGACTCGTTATGTGCAAAAAATGAGTGGAAAACTTGAGTTTCAGAGAGTCCTGAAAACTGGTTAAGTGACCCATTAAGTGACATCACGAATCGTCAAGTGAGGCGTCAAGGAAAGGTTAGAGTTGGAAAATGTCTCCAGTGATAATGGGTGGTCTTAATGGCCCATTAAGTGGACTAACGGGTCATTGCATAATCTGTTAGGTCTGGCAGAGTCCACATTTCAGCCAAGTTATTAAGGGTGTTTTTGTAATTTTTGAGTTCCTAACTCCTAAACTAAGTCATTTTGAACATCAAAAAGGGTATTTTAGAGGGTTTTATTCATTCCTAACCCTCATTCTTCTCCTAGCACTCCAAATTGAAGATCAAATCCTCTCAAGGCAACCTAGGGTTCTTCATCACCTTCTTCCCAAATTCTCTTGGGTCTTCAAGTAAAGTTACAAATTCATCAAGTCTGAGTATGTAAGGTTATGAATGTAGGATACTTTTCCACCCTCATATCCTTTCAAGTCCAAATCCATGATTTCTACTTCTCAAGTTCTAGGATGTGAAATTCTAGGGTTTAACCAAATTCCATTCAATTTTCCATGATACCTCTATAGGTTTAATTCTCTCATGTTTCAATTGATGATTTCTGGCTATTAGCGAAGATTTGACTCTTAATTTACCTACTAATGCATGATTTATAAATTTCAAGCTTATGAGTCCATGATTTCAAGAATGATGAATTATCAAAGTAGGCATAAATGTTTATGAGTCCTTAAACTTATGATTCTATGATTTAGAATTATGAAGCTTATTATACATTTATTTTATGATTTGGGCTAGCCAACGTAAAGTCAAGCATGTTTCACCATGATTTCTAGACAAGGCTTTCAATATAAGTTTAAAGAGATGTTTTGGAGTTAAGACTCCCAATATTTAGATTTAAGCTATGTCTTGAGAATACAATTATAAGCTATATACATGTTTTGGAGTAGTGTCTAGCACCGAGTAGACCAAGGATTTCGAGGACCCAAGTCTCATAAATATGTGCCACCATAGGTATATATATTCTTATTTGGCACCTCTCAAGTGAGTGTTTTCCCCGTTCGAGGGCACACCAATGATATCACACCTCCATCGTTCTTTGCCCTGGCAAGGCTTAGGTTGGTTCTGCCCACTTGAGAGAGATAGTTAGGGCATCACATAAGCACTATTGTGATGGTGTCGATTATTACTAGTCACCCGTTGTTCCTTAATTTCTATATATTATTATGTTCCTATCTTATGATATTACTACTTATGGTATTTTGGCTCAAAATATGAAAGTTTTACTTATGAAAATAGTCATTTCAGCTTTATGTTACAGTTTTGGAAGCTTTGAGCCCACATGTTCAGTTTATGATCAAGATCTCATGTTTTACACGATTTTACACTCATGACCTCTCTTATACTATTTTACTAGCATTTTTTATTTACTGTACATACCCGATACATTCAAAGTACTGACTGCATACTCTATGCTATATCATTTCATGATATAGGTTCGGACGACCAGTCTCAGCCTCGTTGTTAGCCCCGCTGCCATCTCAGTTCATCTCAACTCCCATTTGGGTGAGTCCTCATCTTTTGAGGAATGTTTATTTTCTTGTGGTGTTATGTTCTTGTCTTTTAGTTTCATACTTAGCAAGCAATTTTGGGGTGTTGTCCTATCAGCTCATCTTACAACTAAAGGAAAGTTATGTACTAGATGGTTCAACATTGTGACTTGTTATACTTGTTCATGCTTTATATTTTTTAGACTTCTTCTTGTCCATGTTTAAGATTCATTTCCTCTTTAGTTAAGCCCTTAAACATTTTATGTATGTGCCATGGGTTAATTTGAAGCAATTTGTGGTTCTAGGTCTCGTGTCACAGTCCGGGCTCCATGCTCAAGTTATGACACAAGGCCATCTGAACTAGATCTATTTTTAAAGATTCATCTCCCTCATCATACTAGATAATGGTAGTTTGTTTCCTAGTAGTGGACCTGGTTCGGTAGGTTGGGGTTGGTCCCTCAGCTCCAATCTCCTGCACTTCCTCTTCTGAGTTAGTGGCTTTATCCCGAAGCTGATACATGTATTCAAGTCATTCATTCCTCCTCTATTATCCATCCTTGGTAGGTTGGAATTTTGGTTTCATGAGTACCTGTGACATGTGGATGTTAGCACTAAACTGTAGCTACAAACACATGACGGAAAGCATATAATTGACCGATGATTAAAGGTGCGACGAGATAGTTGATAGCCATCACATAGGTGACGAGGTTTCAACTATATTATCACTGCTAAACAATGGACAAGAAAATAAATGACGGTGAATGTGATGGTCCCTCATATGCATGATGAGCCGTCACTTCCTCCGTCACTGTTATCGAGTGATCACATGAGGAAAGTATGCAAGTGATGGTGAATATGATAGTCTTCCATGTAAGTGATGAGTCATTACTTCCTTTGTCACTCCTATCTGATGCATATATGAAGAATGACAAAATTTGATGGAGAATGTGATGGTTTGTTAGTTAAGTGACGGGTTGTCATTCATCTTGTCATGACAAATAAATTCTCATTCATTATTGTGGATACTCAGACATCTCCCTTTCACATACTACAGACTTAGTTCAAACAAGACACCAGCATTCCAATGACTATTTCCCTTAAGAATGTTGTCACTCAATCTATCATAGGAAAAAGTCACTTGATACAACCAAACCCAGCAGGGGAATAAGTCAAAGTCATATATGAGATAAGAAATTAATGCTCAAACATATCAGTAAAGCTGGGAGAAAAAAATCAATCTTTAATTCATGCAAGGATTACTCAGACTTCACCTTCTATGGCAACTTCCTTCTTTAAATTGAGTAGGTGGGCAACATAATTTTCACTAGAATTCTATTTCTAGAATTTGAAGATCATGTTTCCTCTAACTCACTAAACGATAACAATCACCACTTAGATCAAGATTAAAAAGAGAACACACCTTTTTGAAATTGAGAGAATGAGAACACTTGCACAATATTCCCTAATTGATGGAATGGAAGGAAATAGTGAAAAGTATTTGGAATAGCTAGTTCGGGTATTGTTGTTATGTTCTTGAAAGTTATGGGAGATGAAGAAAAGATAAGAGAAAAGAATGGTTTGAATTTAATGGGGAAGGTCGTTAAATGGTGAGATACTCGAGAAAAATTAGAATGTTTGAAATGTTCATGTTTTAAATTCCCCTAGGGTTTGGGTCCAATAGTGTAATGGATGAGTTGGTCCGGTCGAGTTTGTAGAAAACTTACCTGATAGGTGACGAAATGGGTGACAGCCCATCAGAGAATCGACAGTTATTCAACTACACCGCCAACCTTAGCTAGTATGTAACTTCTCCCTTAACTCGATTGAGTTAGAAGAAGGTCAAGTTTTACTAGTTTGACACTTGTGAGAAGAGCTTCCAGGAATTAAAGACTCGGCTCACTTATTCTCCAATTTTGACCCTACCATAGGGTACAAATAGTTTTTTGGTATATTCCAATGCCTCCAAAGTTGGCCTTGGGTGTGTGTTAATGCAGCATACTAAAGTCATCGCCTATGCTTCTGGACAGCTTAAAGTCCATGAAAGGAATTATCTTATGCATGACCTTGAGCTAGCAGCAGTAGCTTTTTTGCTAAATATTTGAAAAAACAATTTGTATGGCATCCATATTGATGCTCTCACTAACCATAAGAGCCTTCAGTATATGTTTAGTCAGAAGGACCTGAATCTTCGGCAAAGAAGATGGCTTGAACTTCTCAAGGATTATTACATGAGTGTTTTGTACCATTCAGGTAAAGCCAATGTTGTGGTTGATGCCCTTAACAGGCCATCTATTGGTAATATGGATCATGTTGAAGAGGCAAAGAAGGAGTTAGTTAGAGATGTCCACAGGCTTGCTCATTCAGGGGTTCGCCTTGCAGACTCAGCAGATAGTGGTGTCACTGTGCAGAATGGTCCAGAATCTTCATTGCTGGATGAAGTTAAGAAAAAACTAGATGATGATCCTATTCTTCTAAGGTTGAAGGAAGCTGTCCACAATCAAAAAGTGGAGGAGAAACTCCCAAGGGGCAAATGGTGTGCTATGATATTAGGGCCAATTGTGCGTTCCGGATGTAGGTGACCTGAGACAGAGGATACTAGGAGAGACACACAATTCTCAGTATTCTAATGACCCAGGTGCCTCCAAGATGTACCGTGATCTACAAGAAGTTTATTGGTTGAATTCTATCAAGAGAGATGTTGCAGAATTTGTGGTTAAGCGTCCCAATTGTTAGCAAGTTAAGGCATAGCATCATAGATTAGGAGGTATGAATTAGGATCTGACATGGAAGTGGGAAGTGATAATCATGTACTTCATTACAGGGTTACCTCGGACATTTCGACAACATGATTGATTCTATATGGGTAGTAGTGGACTGGATAACTAAGTCGGCTCATTTTTTACCAGTGAAGACTACAGATTCAGCAAAGAACTATGTTAGGGTTTACATCTGAAAGTTGTTCAAGTTGCACGGAGTCCTTTTGTCCATCATTTCATATAGGGGTACTCAATTCACATCCCAGTTCTGGAAGTCCTTCCAGAAGGGTCTCGATACCCAAGTAAATCTCAGCATAGCTTTCCACCCGCAGACATATGTTAGTCAAAGCGAACAATGTATACCTTAGAGTACATGTTGAAAGCTTGTTTGATAGACTTCAAAGACAATTGGGATGATCACTTACCTCTCATAGAGTTTGCTTACAATAATAGTTTTCATTCCAGCATTTAAACGGCTCATTTTGAGGCGCTTTATGGGCGGAGATGCAGATCACCTATTTGATGGTTTGAGGTAGGTGAAGTTGCACTTATAGGTCCAAATTCAATTCATGAGGATATAGAGAAGGTTCTTTGATTAGAGAGAGGCTGAAAACCGCTTAGAGTTGTTAGAAATCCTATGAAAATGTGAGACGGAGAGAGCTTGAGTTTGCAATTGATGATTGGGAATTTCTGAAGGTTTCACCCATGAATAGGGTGATGAGATTTGGTAAGAACGGGAAGCTCAGTCCCTGGTATGTTGGTCCGTATAGGATTCTGAGCCGCATTAGCAATGTGGCCTACGAATTGGAGTTTCCTGCAGAGTTAGCATCTGTGCATCCGGTTTTTCATGTGTCCTTGTTGAAGAAATGCATTGGCGATATTTCCTAGTTGTACCTTTAGACAGTATTGGTATGAAAAATAGTCTCTCTAATAAAGAGGTTCTAGTTGAGATTCTTGACCATCAAGTTTTTAAGCTAAGAAACAAGTATGTTGCTTCTGTGAATGTGTTGTGAAGGAATCAGTTGGTTGAGGGAGCTACTTGGGAAGCTAAAGAAGATATGATAGCCAAGAACCCTCATTTTTTCCTCCAATTTAGAGTCATCTTGAAGTAACAGTCTCTTCTTATAATACTCTTAAAAGTTTCATGTCCTAGTAGTTGTTTTTAAATCATTTGCATGCTTGC
>JACEIK010004424.1:115264-134609 GCA_018107945.1 Datura stramonium
TCCATAGAGAGTCTACTAAGTGCGTCTGCCACCATATTGGCCTTACCCGAATGGTAAAGAACACTCATATTATAATCCTTGAGTAGCTCCAACCACCTCACTATTCAAAGCTTAAAACGATGTAGTTTAGGCCTTAGGATCATAGGAATATGGATAAACCGTTACTAATTTTGCAAAAAATAATTGACTGCCTATCCCCACGAGGGACTGGACGAGTCGTTACCAAGGACCGCGACTCGTGGTCTGCAGTTGTCATCTGCACTGTCTAAAATTCATCTAGGGGCTCGTCATGGGGACCTCACGGATTGTTACTGGTGACCACGAGTCGTGGTTACCACTCATGGTTTTCACTTCCAAAAAGACTTCTTCCTACACCCCATTCTTGGCCACGACTGACTTAACGAGTCGTGGTGATGACCACGACTCGTGGTCATGTATGTGGTCACCCAAAACATAGAAATTTCCAACTTAAGTCTAGAACCTCCCCAAAAGTTACTTCACGACTCCTAGTCCACCCCCACGGGTCACAGGATGACTCATTCTGTGACCTGGTGCAGAAAATCCTATTTTCTCTATTTCAACTCTCGAGTTTGATCTTAGGGTTTTTGGGGTATAACATATAATTAAAAGTTGAAACTATAAATTAATAATCAAAATAATTATAGAACTCCCATAGATCATAAAACATGATTTGATACATGTAAGAAATTGACCCATAGATAGATCATAGAGAATTTCACAAGAATTGGAATAAACCCCATAAAATCATAAAACTTGAATCTAGAATTGAAATCCATGGAATTAAGAAGAATTTTGACCATGAGAGTGAAAGAAACCCTCATTCATTGCCTCACATACCTAGGTTGATGATCCCTTGACTTTCCTTGAAGAGTCCAAGAAGATTTGAAAAGTTTGAAGAAGAACCCAAGCTTCTTTCTTGAGAGAAAATCCAACTATTGATCTTTTGTAGACGCTGAGGATTTAGGCTAGGTTAATTCCTTTAATCTGACCTTAAGAAATCCCAAAACAACGTCATTTATGAGTTAAAAGCATATGAGTTTACCAAAATACCCCCAAACTGCCAAAAAAACCTAGAACTGGTAGTTCCAATGACCAACACGACGGGTTGTTGGTTATAAGGATTGCCCGTTATGAGGTTCGTTGTTTGCCTATTGCTGTCACTAAACTGCTCATAACCTTTTACTCCGAACTCCAATTTTTGCAAAGTTGGATGTGTTGGAAAGAAGACTCCAAGGGCTTCAATATGAGGTGCTGAATAACCCAAAACCATTTTGTAAAATTGGAGTTATGGTCGTTTGAAGTTGACCCTTGTAAGAACTTATATGAACACTCAATCGGTAAGGGGGCTCTCAACTCAACTTTGTGCTAGAGGTTCCTTATGACCTTAATTTGAATCTAATGCACTTCTTATACTTAGGAATTGATCTTAACACCTTGTTTCCATAAATTCACCGACTCGAGTCTATCCATATACCTAGAACGGTTCCAAACTTAGCCCGAGATTTTAAACAAACTAGCAGAACCAATGACCCATCCAACGGGCCGTGGTAACAAACAACGGACCGTTAGTCCATCCATTAGTTTTCCTCATTCTTCTTTCGAAATTCTCTTAATCTGCTTCAACGACCACAAATAACGACCAGTTAAATCAAGCAACGGTCCATACAATCCTCTTGTGGGTTTTGGGCAAATTTCTGATAGCTCTCTAGTCATGAAACAACGAGCACCTCCAATGACCTGTTGGACCCTAAAAAAATCATACTGAGGTTCATTGTTTGGTTCTGGTATTATTTTCATGCTGCAAGCCTCGGGTCTAACCTAAGGAACTTTTGGAGTGTTACATTATCTCCCCCTTGGGAAAATTCATCCTCGGATGTGGGTTAAACATAGTGGAAGGCTGGGAAAACAAATTAGAGTCCCATATACCAAACATATGAAGCTGAAAGCTGACGGAGTGGCTGACTGCGGACTTATACACATGGATGAATTGATTTCATGAATCATACATACATCCTAAAACATGAAAGGAATTGAGAGATATGAACTGGACATGAAACTAAATAGAGTACTAAGGAGGAAACTGATACCTCAAGCTGGAACTGAGCTAGAAGGGAAAAGATACGGGTTCTTAGCCATTATATCTGCTTCAGCCTCCCACATAGATTCCTCAATAAGATGATTTCTCTACAAAACCTTCACTGAGACTGCTTCCTTAGTTCTCAACTTAAGAACCTGATCAAGGGCCTCGACTGGTACTTCCTCATAAGTAAGGTTGTCCATCACCCTAATGCCCTCTACCAGAACAACTAAAGATGGATCTCCGATGCATTTTTTAAACAAGGATACATGAAACACCGGATGCTCCGAAGCTAACTTTACTGGTAGCTCCAACTCATAGGTCACCATGACAACACGTCTCACAATCCTATATGGCCCAACATAGTGGGGACTATGCTTCCCCTTCTTTCCGAACCTCAAAGAATCAAGAAATCTCATCTCGCCTCAAAATGAAGATCAAGCATCAAATTACAAATTTATCCTTTCATAACCCTTTCGAATGACCAAAATCTGGTCAAATACATATTCTACATAAAAAAATAAAATCATGGACACCCATATTGATATACTTCTATCCCGGGCCCAAAAAGTCAACCCAAGTGTCAACCCCGAGCGCCCAAGGGAAAAATTAGAGTTTTATTTGAAAATCATGTTACCCATAATATAAAGAACTCAAATATGAAATTCCATAAAATATAGAGCTCAAATCGACTTTAAAATCATCAAAATACGGTTTCTTAACTTTAGACTCAAAATTCTCAATTTTCTCCAATAAATTCACGGATAAAAACGAAAACCAACTAGAGAAATCATGGATAAATACCAAAATAAGGATTAGATACTTACCCCCTCATTAAATAGAAGAGAATGCTACAAAATCACTCAATTCCGAGCCCTAGAACTCCAAACATACTTAAAATACCAAATAAACACTGTTTGTGCAAAAATATATTGTTAAGGTATTCATATAGGGCTACACCAGCACTGCACCAGCAACTTTAATTTTCACTAAAATGGCCATAACGTCATCATACTAACTTGAAATAAGAAGATTATTTTTTCTATAATTCCTAAATCATGATAAGGACCTACTCGTTCAATCAAAACTCCATTTGGTGCTCGTTTGCCTCGTTAGGCATCATTTTTGCTCGTTTAAGAATTATTTCATATTTTGCAATAAAATCAGATTTTGACTTATCAAAATTGCACCAAACTTTTTAGATAACTCCTATAATTCATGCTAAAAAATTTTAAAGTCTCGGAATAATTTTTCGATTTCAAAAATAAAAAACGAACCTCTGAGTTGTCACATTTTATGCTTAAAATTACGCTAAGCACACAAAACGTTCAAATCCACCCGAAGCTCATTCAAAATCCTCCAAACACAAACCAAATATGCACTTCAATCGTAAAACACATTCCAGACCTGTTGGAATCATCAAATTGCCTTTATGAGGTCATTTTAATCGAAAGTTGATCGTGGTCAAACTTAGCTTCCTCAAAGCTCATGAATTCAGCCAAAGGTTCAAATCACTCCTGAACACCTCGGGATCCATGCAAACTATCCAACTAAGTCATAATTCACCATCTGAAATTAGCAGAGCTTTCAGAACCCAAATTCGAGCTCGTTAACATGAAATGTTGACTTTAGTCAAACCTCTCAAACTCCAAACCATCCAAAAACCAAAAATCTTATCCAATCTTCATTGGATCATCTCGAGAATTGTGTCATCCATCTCTGCAAGTCATAAATAACATAATAAAGATGCGGAAAGGTCCAACCTAGGGAAATGGGTCAAAAATCACAAAATGACCATGTGGGTTGTTACCCTTCCAGGCTTGGCTAATAACTGCGCATTCTGAACTTCTACATACCTGACACCTATAGCAGGGATAGGGAGTTATCTTGAATGTACACATTTTAACCATCATTTCCATCATGGGGGAACATTCATAGGGCTCAGAGTAAGGAAATTATGAGCATGAATAATTCAAGAAATCTAAGCTAGGCATATAGTTGATATAACACGATCTTATGATTCGATAAGGAAAATCTTAAGGACTGAGTCCATAGAGCTGAGCAGGTTGAGAGACATGAGTTTACATAAATAACGAGGTCATGACATGAAGCTGAGATTTAAGGAATCATGGAAGAAGACTGGAATCACCATCTGAAATAGTTACTTTTCATCCTATGAATATGAGTACAAATACACGTAAGAATTACTTGGAACTTACACATGGTCATAACATGTTCACATACGACATGAGTAGAGTATCGCATAGACTGAAGTATGGGGGGACACCTGAATAAGAGTGGATCGATCTCCTATAGTTACTGATCCTGGACCTTCACACTTGAAACTCAAGGCTTGACCTGGTCCTTCACCTTATAATCTCCTCCTTAGCTTAAAGGTCATCATTCTGAGGATTGGATCCCCTTCTTAAGGATAGGTAGAAATCACTATCTCTTGACTTCCCATTCACCTCTAAGACTATCACGGAAAGCTTCATACTTCTCCTGTCAAACTCCCCCACTCTTTTGGTTCCTTACTTAAAGTTCACGAATTCTTCTACCTTAACTTCTCTTAACTCCTGCTGGGAGAAATAATTTGAGAGCGCCTCTTATTCCACTAACTGGTGTTACACTTTGGAGTATGTGAATACACGAGTTAGAAGGATAGAAAGATATTTCATCGCACGACATGGATCATGAAAGAAGGGACATTTCCTAAAACATTTCATAACCTCTTCGTCACAAGTGTGGTACGCTTCACACCCATGAAAAAGACTCTACTTAATGCGGCTTTTAGACATCCTAGGATACTTCAAAACCTAATGCTCTGATACCATATTTTTCATGATCCGAACATAGGCTCGGATTGAGACACGGGACAAAGAACCCCGAGAGGCTCCAAGTTGACCAATGGCATGAACATGATATCTAAAACTCAACATACCAAGGTAGAAGTCTAACATACACAATAGTGGAAGTCTGAAAATATAATAACATCTGAACATCTGAATACATAACACAATCCTGAAGTTGAGTACACACTATGTCTGATAAGCCTTTACATACTGATGAGTTGATGGGAGAAAACCCCAACTAACTCACTAAAGACTGAAACTGAAAGAACTCAACATAAGCTGATAAAAGGGTCCTCGAAGGATGAGGACTCACCAACTCTGGATGAGGGTTGCAAACTCTGAGGATCAAGCTAATGATGAGACTAAACCTGAGTTTCTGAGCCTGTATCATGAAACGATACAACATAGAGTATGCGGTCACTACTTGGTATGTACTGAGTATGCAAGCTAAATAAAACAGACAGTTCAAAATACATAAAAGTTTATAAGAGTAGGACGGCATGATCATATAAAAATGTAAACATATGGGCTCAAGGTTTTCAAACCTCTCATAATTTCAATCATAACCATAGTCATAAGAGAAAACTTTATACAACATAACTTGAGCCAAAGTAACAAAAACATAACCATGCATAAGTCATGAAGACCAATGGGAGGACTCATCTTAACCGACACCATCATGATAGAGCCTTACATGATGCCCTACAATTTCTCCTAGGTGGTCAGGACAGTCCCGGGCTTGCCAGTGTCACGACCTGAATGTAGACCTAGATTCTGACACGGGATAAGAAACCCCGAGAGGCTCCAAGTCAACCCATGGCATGAACATAATGTCTATACTCAAAATCATAAAGAGGAAGATCAACATAATTAACGTAGGGGAAGTCTTCATATATATGTATCAAGCTAAAACTGAATGAACAACGACAAGTTGATTTCTACAATAACGTCTAAAAAACCTCTAACATAACTAATGAGCTGATGGGATGGCACCCCCAATTAGCTCGATAAACACTGAAACTGAAAGGAACATAATAAACTATAAATGACTTAATGTCCTCGAAGGATGAGGACTCACCAACACCAGCTGGACATGTCAGAGATGGAACAGGGGTTAATTAAGATCAAGATCATAATGAATCATAACTTGACTTTTCATAAAACATATATAATTGGGAATAATTGGATTTAAATTCAAATCTATAAAATTATATTCAAAATAATCATAAAATCTGCCCGTAGATCATAAAACAAAATTTAATACATGAAAGGTACTGACCCATAGATAGATCATAGAGAATTTCACAAGAATTTGAATAAACCCCATCGATCATGAAATTTGAATCTAGAATTGAAGTCCATAGAATTGACAAGAATTTAGGGCATGAGAGTAAAAATAACCCTCATTCATAACCTCACATACCTCGGTAAATCGATTTCACACTCCCACTTGAAAGCCCAAATGAAATCGAAGAGAATTTGATGAAATTTCTCAAACTTGATCTTCAATGAAGGCTCTAGGTTGCATGCATGGAGTGGGGATACTTAGAATTAACTTAGCCCCCTTAAAACATACTATTTAGAGATTAAAACGACGTAGTTTAGGACCTTAGGGCTTAGGAATGATGAAAATACCTTAATAAAAAACCTAAAAATTCTGCACTGCCAGTGACCACGACTGATCCAATGGATAGTACCTTGATCAAAAGGGTCATGGTTTCCTCTCAACAGAGCCACTGCTCACGTCTGAGTTCTGAAGTTCCCATGTACTACACCACGAGTTATACCATCTACCAACGGACCGATGTATCCTTCCGTTTCCACGACATGGAGAAAATTCCTACTCCTTCCTACGGGCGAAAGTAACGACCCATCGTCACCCACAGAGGTCATACCTTGACCCATACCATCCAGCTCTGTCAACCTAGCCCCCAACCAACAATCCTCACCATGGGTTGAACCACGAGTCATACCTTCCCTTATGACAATCTAGAACTAAATAATGACTTTGACCCACGATCCATTACTTTAACCAACGGGTCGTCCTAAGACCCGTTACTTCCCAGCCTACTCTGCAGTTTCTCACTACCAACACCTCCAACTGGTTATTAGTCCTACCAAAGACCCATACCACAACTCTTTCTGAGAAGAAATTTCACATTATTTTTACTTTTGATTTCAAATCCCGAGTCTTGTCCTAGGCACTTCCGGGGTATTACAATATCTCCCCCTTGGGAACATTCGTCCTCGAATGTGTGTAAATATACTGAAAAGATGGGAAAGATGCTACTACCATGACAAATACTTAACATTTAAGCTGAAAATTGATGGAGTAACTGACTCTAGACTAGGATAGATGCCTGAATTGAATTCATAAATCACTTACATACATTGTCATGAAGAAAACTGGGGAAACATGAACTAAATAGGATACTAGGGAGGAAACTAATAGCTCAAGCTTAAACTGAGCCGAAAGGGAATAGATGTGGGTATTTAGCCATCATATCTACTTCGTCTTCTCTCGTAGCTTCCTCAACATGCTGGTTCCTCCACAAAACCTTGACTGAGGCTACTTCTTTATTTCTTAGCTTCCAAACCTAATAATCAAGTATTTCTACCGGAACCTCCTCATAACTAAGGATATCTTTCACATCGGCACTGTCCACCGGGACAACTAGAGCTGGATCACCCAAACACTTCTTCAAGAGCAATACATGAAAAACTAGATGAACTGAAGCTACTTCTGAGGGAAACTCCAACGCATATGCTACCTTGCCGACCCATTTCACAATCAGGTATGGGCCAAAATAACGAGGACTGAGTTTCCCATTCTTTTCAAACCTCATCACTCCCTTCATAGGGGATACCTTCATAAACACCCAATCATCAACTTCAAACTCAAGCTCCCTCCTCCTCACATCCTCTTTGCACTTTTGACGACTCTGAGATATTTTCAACCTTTCCCTTATAAGCTGAACCTTCTCCATAGCCTCATGGACTGAATTCGAACCTATTAATGTAGCTTCATCTACCTCAAACCAGCCAATACACACCTTCACCGATAGAGAGCCTCAAATGGAGCCATCTGAATACTGGAATAGTAGTTGTTGTTATATGCAAACTAAATGAGAGGCAATTGATTATCCCAACTACCCTTGAAATCAATCACACATGCTCTCAACATATCCTCAAGAGTCTGAATAGTCCGCTCTGCCAGACCATCTGTTTGCGGGTGAAAGGTTGTGCTAAGCTTTACTTGAGTACCAAGTCCCTTCTGAAAAAATCTCCAAAACTGGGAGGTAACCTGAGTACCTCTATCTAATATGATGGACAATGGCACTCCATGCAACCAAACTAACTCTTGAATGTTTAATTTAGCATAATCCTCCACTAAATTGGGGACCGGTAGGAAATGAGCTACCTTAGTCATCCTATCCACAACCACTCAAATAGAGTCATACTGTCGACGAGTGCGAGGAAACCCTGTAATGAAGTCCATATTGATCTCCTCCCACTTCCAAGTAGGAATACTAATGTCTTGAAGAACACCTCCTGGTCTCTAATTCTCAACCTTCACCTGTTGACAATTCAGACACTTAGCCACAAACTATGCTATGTCCTTCTTCATGGAATTCCACTAATAGACTTCCCGTAGGTCACAGTACATCTTGGTGGCAACTGGAAGTATTGAGTATCCGGAACCATGAGCTTCATGCAACATTTTCTCCCTCAAGTCACCAACATCCGATACACACAATCGGCCTTGATATCGGAGCACACCATCTCCTCTTTGGGAGAAAACCTCGACCTTCTGATTCTGAACCGCTTCCTTTAACTTCACCAAAATAGGATCCTCTTCTTGCCCAGCCTTAGCATTGGTCACCAAAGATGATTCTGATCCACTCTAAACAATGACACCACCGTCCGTCGAGTCAACCAGATAAACTCCTAATCATGTAAGTCAGTGCACATCCTTTACTAACTCTTTTCTCTCCTCTTCTACAAGAGATACACTCTCTATGGAAAGCCTGCTAAGAGCTTCTGCCGCCACATTTGCCTTGCCCAGACGATAAAGGACACTCATATCATAGTCCTTCAATAGCTCCAACTACCTCCTCTGGTGCAAATTCAGATCTTTCTGGGTGAACACGTACTATAGGCTTTTGTGGTCCGTAAACATATCCACATGGACTCCATAAAGATAGTGTATCCAAATCTTCAAGGCAAATACTACCACCACCAATTCGACATCATGAGTCGGGTAGTTCTTTTCATGGATCTTCAGCTGTCTGGAAGCATATGGTATAACCTTACCATGTTGCATCAATACACAACCAAGGCTGATCCTTGAAGCATTACAATATACCACAAACCCATCGGCACCCTCAGTTAGGGTTAACACTGGTGCTAAGGTGATTCGAGTCTTAAACTCTTGGAAGCTCTTCTCACAAGCCTCCAACCATTGGAACTTCACTTTTTTCTGGGATAACTTAGTAAGGAGTATGCCTTAGAGTTCACTCTTCTGTCCACGTACGCACCAGAGATGGTTGCGGATCAGAGAGCCCGAGTGAGTAGGTTCGTGCATAGGGTAGCAGATTACCTAGTCAAGAATTGCCACACCATGATGCTTCACCATGACATTGAATTTTCTCGGATAGTCCTTTATGCCTAACATATGGATACGGTATAGATGAGTGAGTGGGAGAGAGGCGAAGAGGGCTAGGACTGATTTCTTTGGATTCTCCCAGCAGAGACCTAGTGGGCACCGTCAGCAGTCCCACCAAAGATCCTCAGCCCCAGTGCCTTCGGCTATGAGTGTGCCATCTAGATCCAAGCATAACCAGAAGGGACGAGCATCAGGCTCTAGAGGCTAGAGTAGTAGACCCGTAGAGACCAACCCTCCAGAGTGTAGCAGATGTGGCCAAAGACCGTGGGTAAGTGCCTAGCATGTCCAGGTGCTTGTTTTCGGCGTGGAAAGCCTAAAAATATGCTTAGAGATTTCCCAGCAGCTAGAAATGTTCATGATAGGGGACGAGGCCCAGCCTCCAGTTCAGTAGCTCCACTAGCACGCCAACTCAGCAGGGGGCATCTACTAGTGCGGTGGTGGACAGTGTCAAAGCAGATTCTATGCCCTAGCATCCTGTCAGAAGTAGGAGGTCTCCCCAGATGTAGTCACTGGTATGTTACAACTATTCCACCTTAATGTATATTCGTTGTTAGATCTAGGGGCTACTTTATCTTTTGTGACACCCTATGTCGCTAGTAGTTTCGGAGTCATTCTGAAAATCTTATCAAAACCCTTCTCAGTCTCTACTCTAATTGCTGATTCAACTATAGCTAGATTGGTGAATAGAAAATTCCCTACCACAATTCTTCAGAAGGTCACCTCAGCAGATTTAGTAGAGTTAGCAATGACCAATTTTGATGTTATCCTCGGCATGGATTGGTTATATTCATGTTATGCTTCAGTCAATTGTAGAACTCGTGCAGTAGTGTTCTGATTTCTGGGTAAACCACTCCTAGAGTGGAGNACTGCTCAACAGGGTTGTCTGTACTGTAGTGCTGATCAGACTGATATGGATATTCATGTTATGCTTCAGTCAATTGTAGAACTCGTGCAGTAGTGTTCTGATTTCTGGGTAAACCACTCCTAGAGTGGAGGGGTAGTTCAGTTGTGCCTGTAGGTCACTTCATTTACTACCTTAAGGCTAGAAAGATAATTTCCAAAGGGTGCGTGTACCATCTAGTTAGGGTTAAGGATGCTATATCCGAAATCCCAACTTCTAGTCAGTTCCCATAGTGTGTGAGTATCCAGAGGTGTTTCCAGATGATTTACCTGGATTCCTTCCCGAGAAGGAGAT
The DNA here is from genome assembly GCA_018107945.1 of Datura stramonium. Classification (NCBI taxonomy): domain Eukaryota; kingdom Viridiplantae; phylum Streptophyta; class Magnoliopsida; order Solanales; family Solanaceae; genus Datura; species Datura stramonium. The sequence continues at coordinate 126,076 of JACEIK010004424.1, forward strand.
TGATTTTGGTATTGAACTTATTAACGATACACATCCTATATCTATTCCTCCTTACATAATGGCTCCAGCTGAGTTAAATGATTTGAAGGAGCAATTCAAGGATATTTTAGACAATGGATTCATCAGACCAAGAAAATCCCTATGGTGTGCACCAGTTCTCTTTGTCCAAAAGAAAGATGGTTCTCTTCGTATGTGCATTGATTATTGGCAATTGAACAAGGTCACCGTCAAGAGAAGGTATCCTTTCCCCAGGATTGATGATTTGTTTGACCAGCTTCAGGGTGCTAAGTGCTTTTCAAAGATAGATCTCAATTTCGGATACCATCAGCTCAGGGTTCAAGAGAGTGACATTCCGAAGACAGCCTTCAGGACTCTGTATAGTCACTATGAGTTTGTAGTTATGTCTTTTGGCCTAACGAATGCTCTTGCAACTTTTATGGTTTTGATGAACAGGGTTTTCAAGCCATATTTGGGTATGTTTGTGATTGCGTTCATAGATGATATTCTCATATACTCTCGGAGCGAGGAGGAGCATGCCACTCATTTTAGGATGGTTCTATAGACTTTTAAGGATCGCCATTTATATGATAATTTAGTAAATACTAGTTTTGGTTGAACTCAATGGCATTTTTGGGCCATGTGGTTTCAAGTGAGGTTGTACAAGTGGACTCTCAAAAGATAAAAGTAGTGAAGAATTGACCTAGACCGGTGAATCCTTTGGATATCAGGAGTTTCTTGTGCTTAGCGGGTTACTATCAGAGATTTATTGAGGGTTTTTCATCTATTGCAACATCATTGACCAAATTGACCAAAAAGAAAGTGAAGTTCCAATAGTCGGAGGCTTGTGAGAGGAGCTTCCGAGAGTTGAAGACTAGACTCACCTCAGCCCAAGTGTTGATCCTTCCTGAGGGTACTGATGGGTTTTTGGTATATTGTGACGCTTTGAGGATTGGCCTTGGTTGTGTATTGATGCAGCATGCTAAGGTTATAATTAGAAAACTGAAGGTCCATGAAAAGAATTATTCGACTTATGATCTAAAACTTGCAGCGGTAGTATTTGCCTTGAAGATTTTGAGGCACTATCTATATCCTTACATAAAAGTGGGAGGATATCAATATGGACTTCATCACAGGGTTTCCTCGCACTCGTCGACAGTACACTCTATTTGGGTGGTTATGGATAGGTTGACTAAGGCAGCTCATTTCCTACCGATCAAAACTACCGATTCGATGGAGGGTTATGCTAAATTATACATTCGGGAGTTAGTTCGATTGCATAGAGTGTCATTGTCTATCATATCAAATAGAGGTACTCAGTTACCTCCCAATTTTGGAGATTGTATCAGAAGGGACTTAGTATTTAGGTCAAGCTTAGTACATCCTTTCACCAGTAGACAGATGGTCAGGACGAGTGGACCGTTCTGACTCTTGAGGACATGTTGAGAGCATGTGCGAATGATTTCAAGGGTAGTTGGGATGATCATTTGCCTCTCGTTGAGTTTTCATATGACAACATGTACCATTCTAGCATCCAGATGGCTCCGTTTGAGGATCTTGATGGGTGAAGATGTAGATCGCCTATTGGTTGGTTTGAAGTCAGTGAAGGCTGTGATGGTAGGACCAGATTCAGTCTATGAGGCTATAGAGAAAGTTCAACTTATAAGGGACAGGTTGAAAACAACTTAGAGTCGCCAAAAGTCCTATGCGGATGTAAGGAGGAGAGAGCTTGAGTTTGAAGTTGATAATTGGGTGTTTCTGAATGTATCCCCCATGAAGGGAGTGATAAGGATTGAAAATAAAGGGAAACTCAGTCCTCGATATGTTAGTCCATACAGGATTGTGAAACGGGTTGTCAAGGTAGTATATGAGTTGGAGTTTCCCTCAGAATTAGCTTCAGTGCATCCAGTTTTTCATGTATAGATCTTAAAGAAGTGCTTCAGTGACCCGACTCTAGTTGTTCCGGTGGAGAGAGTAGGTGTGAAGGACAACCTTAGTTATAAGGAGGTTCTGATGGAAATATTGGTCGAGGTAAGTAAGGTATACGAAGGAAAAGCCTATTTGACAATGAAAGTGACCAAAGATATTCGTTTTTCAAAAAACTTTAGCTTGTACACACATACAGCAGGCCCCGGATCGTCAGGTTCAAAAGCTAAGAAACAACAAAGTACCTTCAGTCAAGGTTTTATGGTGGAATCAGTATGTTGAGGGAGCTACGTGGGAAGCTTAAGTAGATATGATGGCTAGATACCCACATTTATTCCCTCCCAGCTCAGTTTCAGTTTGAGGTATTAGTTTCCTTCTTAGCTTCCTATTAACTTTATATTCAGTTCATGTTTCCCCGTTCTCTTCATGACAATGTATGTATGTGTGATTTATGAATTCAGTTCAGGAATGTATTCTAATCCGAAGTCAGTTGCTCCGACAGTTTTCAGCTTAAAAGTTAAGTATTTGGTACGGTAGTTGCATTGTTCCCATCTTTTCAGTGTGTTTACCCATATTCGAGGACGAATGTTCCCAAGGGGGAGATATTGTAATATCTTGGAAGTGCCTAAGACTAGACTCGGGATTTGAAATGAAAAGTAATATGAAACCTAAAAATCTTCTCAGGACAACTCATTGTACGGGTAATTGGTGGGACTAACAACCCGTGGAAGGTGCCCATGATGAGAAGCTGCAAAATCGGACTAGGGAGTAACGGGTCTCAGAACGACCCAATGGTTGTTGTAACAAGTCGTTGGATGGGAGTCGTTGTGAGGTTGGTCTTGATCAGGGAGGAAGTAACAAGTCATGGTAAGACCCATTGTTGGGAACAACGAGCCGTTGTCAGCATCTGTTGAGAGAAATCCTAGGATAGGGCAGTGGTAACGACAACTGGCAGTGATGAGTCGTTGGAACTTGTAACGACTCATCCTGTCCGGTCGTGGTGGAGGACTTGAGACCAGAATTAGGGATGAGACAACGAGGGGTGTAACAGACCGTGGGAGCCAGTAACGGTCCGTTGTGATGCCTGTTGCCACTAGCAGTGCAGTTTTTCCTGAAATTTCATTTAAGGGTATTTTCATCATTCTTAAGCCCTAGGGTCCTAAAGTACGTCATTTTAAGCTCGGAATAGTGTGTTTTAAGAAGGGTGAAGTCATTCTAAGTCTATTCCAATTCATGCATGCAAGCTTAGAGGTTTAAGGAGTGATCAAGCCTAGTTTCTGAAGGTTCTTCCCCAAATCTCCATTGAGCAATCAAGGAAGTTGTGAAATCAGATTTCTTCCGGTATGTAAGATATGAATTGGTGCAATAGTCCACACCCATGCCCAATTCTCTCTTAATTCATGAAAATTCTAATAGATGAGTCTATGGGTTTTTTACCCAATGTGTAAATTCTTAAGTTTCAATCATGGGTATGATCCAAGCATGTTTCAAATGTTGAATTTCATAACTAGTTGGTACGTTCGAATAATAAAAAGAAGTTTGATTTATGGGAATATTTTACAATGTTTTCAATTATCATTTTTGATTTCTATGTTTCATAAATTATTATTCCTATTCATAAAAGTTCATGAAAGTTGAGATCTATAATATATGTATTCAATCATGATGAAATGTTTATGAGAAAATTAAGTTTCCAAATTACCCATGAAGTTGATCCTCATAATTTCAATTATGCATGTTCATCAATGATGATATAATATTTTCAACAGGTTTGACCCAATGTTCAGTTTTACTTATGATCATCAGTTTTCAGCTTTGGGTCGATTCAGTTATGATGTTCAGTATGTTCAGATCATGATTTCAGAAAATAGCATGCAAGCCCTACTCTCAAAATCCTATCTTGATTATGTTTTAAAATAGGCACGATTAATGATTTTACTTATGTTGCATATTCGGTACATTCAAACGTACTGAGCGCATACTCTATGTTGTATTATTTTATGATATAGGCTTCAATATCTAGACTTAGTCCCGCTGCTAGCTAGATTCCCAGCATTAGTACATTCCGATCAGAGTTGGTGTGTCCTCATCTTTCGAGGGCCTTTTTATTCAGATATGTTCCATATTTTCTGTTTTCAGGCTTTGGTGAGTTAGTTGGGGTCTTGTCCCATCAACTCGTCAGTATTAGAGGCTTTCAGACATAGTATGTATTCAGCTTTATACTTATATATGTATTCAGATGTTCTGTGATGTTCATACTTCCTCTACATTGATTATGTTGATCTTCTGTTTTATTTGAATGAGTTAGATGTGTTCATGCCATGGGTCGACTTGGAGCCTCTCGGGGTTCTTTGTCCTGTGTCTTGATCCAGGCCTATGTTCGGGTCATGACATTTAATGAAGGCTCTAGGTTGCATGCATGGAGTGGGGATATTTAGAATGAACTTACCCCCTTAAAACACACTATTCAAAGCTTAAAACGACATATTTTAGGACCTTAAGGCTTAGGAATGACAAAAATACCCTTAATAAAAACCTAGAAAATCTGCACTGCCAGTGACCACGACTGATCCAATGAATCATACCTTAATCCAATGGGTCGCGGTTTCCTCTAGTCGGAGCCATTGCTCATATATGAGTTCTAAAGTTCTCACGTATCACACCATGACTAGTACCATCTTCCAACGGACCATTGTATCTTTCCATTACCACAACTGGGAAAAAATCCCTTCTCCTTCCTACAGGTGGAAGTAATGACCCGTCGTCACCTACCACGGGTCGTACCTTGACCCGTACCATCCAGCTCTGCCAACCTAGCCCCCAAACAACGAGTTCTTACCATGATCCGTGGTTCCTCACCACGGGTCATACCATGAGTCGTACGTTCCCTCCTGATAATCCAGAACGAAACAACGACTCCGACCCACGATCCTTTACTTCAACCAACGGGTAATCCTGAGACCCGTTTCTTCCGAGCCAACTTTGCAGATTCTCACCACGAACACCTCCAACGGGTCGTTAGTCCCACCAACGACCTGTACCACAACTCATTTTGAGAAGAAATCTCAGGTTTCTGCTACTTTTAATTTCAAAACGGAGTCTAATCCTAAGCACTTACGGGGTATTACAAAGTCAACTTAAGAAGATCAAGATAATAATGGAACCATAAATTAACTTTTCATGAAATTTACATAGTTGGGCATAATTTAATTAGAAGTTGAAACTACAAATTAATAATCAAAATAATTATAAAATCTTCCCGTTGATCATAAAACATAATTTGATACATGCAAGAAATTGACCCCTATAGATAAATCATAGAAAAATTCACAAAAATTGGAATAAACCCTGATGTGTTGTGAGTTTACAGCACTTTCGACGCTCAAAACTAAGAAAATAGCATGAACTTAGATGTGTTTATAGCACTTTTTATTTAATTACAGGACAAATAAGTGTTGGAGCAAGAATGTGCAGAAGAAGCCTGAAAGTGCAGAAAATGAGCTAAAGTCACAGTATCAATACGAGCCGTATGATGATGGTACGAAACGTACTGAGAACCGTGAAAAGTTTCAGATGGATGGATTGTGAAGAATGCAACTTACGACTCTCAATATGGCCGTACAATACTAATATAAATCATATTAGTAGTACTAATGAGCTTCATAAAATTTTCAATGCTAAGCAGAACATCAGACAGTACCAGTCATGGTTGGAAGCTACGAGTCGTACCACAACACTCATGCATAAATTTAGAAAAAGTCAAAGTTCTTAGAGCCAAACCACGGAAGAAACTCACGACTCGTAGGATGCATGTATGAGTCATACCAAGGGCCAACACTTTAGCCAAATTTTAGCAAACCAAGTACTTACGGACAGCAGGTACGACCCGTACAAACCTGCTAGGGGTCGTAGGATCAGTCGTGGCTCAGGCGGTGCCAGTTATGGAAAATCACCTTGTTAGCTTAGGAAAAGGATTCTTATGTCTGTGTAAATACCTTTTATGTTTTATATTCAATAGAGAATGTTAGGGAATATTAGAGAGAAGTGAGACAGGTGTGAAAACAATAGAGACACAAGGGAAAACATAGAATTGAGTTGATTGACTTGTGATCAACCTTTTCTTGGATTCTTTCTTGATCTTGATCAATTGTTCTTAAGGTTTCTCTGATATAATCAAAGAAGCTTTTCTCTCATCTACGATTGTAAGTATTTAATTATGTGTTTACTGATGAATGCAATCACAACCTTGCAACTATGAGAGGCTAAAACCTCCCCAGCTAGGATTTTGGGAACCATGGTGGATTAATGAGCTAGGGATACACAAAAGTGATTCAATGAAAAATGCTTGTATTGTATTCTCTTCATGCTTCAACGTTTCTTAATAGTGTACAACATTAAAACTTGCCCGAATTCTGTAATTGCTTGAGCCTAGAGAGGTAGAGATTAGGGAAAGAGAATTACAACAAAGCCTTGATCTTGATGATCATTGTATTAACTTGAGTTGTAGTCGCAAGATAGTTAAATTTGAAAAATATTGATAACGGATAGTTTGAAACTGCTCATGAGACATGACCCGGTGATTGAGTATAGTCATCCAATAGGGACAAACTAGTCATTTGGATGAACCCTAGTTATCAGTTCTACAAGTAAATATTGGTTTTGATCACGTGTGTATAACTGAAGCAGTTATGAACCCACGGGGATCACAAACCCTAGTTATTCTTCAATCTTGATTTACATCATAATTTTAATTACTATTTTCTTGAAACCCCCAAATTGGAGTAACTAACCAACAAGTTCACTTACTGGTATTAGTCTAGATCTTCCATATTCCTTGTGGGTTCGACCCCAACCTCTTTGTTGGGTTCTTTATTGACAACATCCGCTTCATACTTCAGTTAGAGATATTAGTTTGAGCATTATCAAAAAGTGGCGTCGTTGCCGGGGAATATGGCTAAGACGAGATTAATTGCTCGTATTTGACTTTTGGTAGTTATTTTCTAAATTACATTTTCTTTTTGTTGTGATACCCGCAGGTTGTTTCCCGGTGAAAGCCAATCACTCGGAGTAGTGGAAATCCCTTGATTCCATTGAACCCCAAAATTGAACGAACATTACGCAGAATGGAAAACCTGGAACAGAGAGATGCCCGTATAGCCTAGGCAAGCCGAGGTAGCTCGACAAGCTGCACTTGAGGATGCGTAGGATGCTAGAGACGGGTTGTTAACACTGGTTGTCCCACGCAACAGCCATCAAGCAAATAGAACAGTAGCTAGGACAACTGTCAGCATCACTAAACCCTAGATAGAAGGGTACACTACCTAGCAACACAGTCCAAAATCAAAAAACTGATGGCTGCTGCATGGCTGCGATGACTAGGAGTGTTAAGACCACAATTGATCCCCTTCTACCGGTTGTAGTTGAATGGAAGAAACAGAGTGTTGTTAAAGATGATGACAATGATGCTAAGATGGAAGGTGCTGAGAATGTTGAGTTTCCTGAGGCCCCAATTGGTGAAAAAGGGTTTGAAGTTGAATAAGGTGCAACACAAATTTACAAGGTTATCCCGAGACCACCGCTACCGTTCCTCCAAAGAATGAAGAAGAAGGCGGAGAATGGTAAGTTTTTTGAAATTTATATCAATGCTTAAACAACTATTTGTGAACATACCATTGGTTGAGGCATTGGAACAATTGTCGGGATATGTTATGTTCATGAAGGACCTGGTGACAAAGAAGAGGTCCATGAGTTATGAGCCTATAGATAATGTACACCACTATAGTGCCATAGCTACACAAGTCCTGGCTCTGAAGAGGGAAGATTCGGGTCCTTTCACTATACGTTGCATGTTACACTCCGTAAATTCTTGACATTTAGATGACCTATTCGCATGTTGGTTAAGAGTTTTAGAATGCCATACGTGCTTGAAAAAGGGCCCAGGGAGAGACTGTACAAGCGCCAAGTCGGAATGTCGCAAGGAAAATGCGACTTATAAATCGCATTCGACAAATGCGACTTAAAGGCCCCAAGTATATTATCCCCCACTTCGGTTTTTAAGTGATAATTATCAATATTTCCAGTGAGTAAACCAGAGAACAGTAGAGAAACAGAGTGGACGAAGGTTTCTATTAAAATTCCTTCTGTTTACGCTGTGAAATGCGGTCCAAACTCAAATTAACTTCGGGTAGCGAAGTATAAAGCTGTAGGGAGCATTCCTACGGAGTTAGTTTCGTGAAATTCGGTCGGCGAATCATCGTCCTAGTGCAATTGCTCCAAATTAGTGTCAAGATACTCCTAGCCCTAAAGTGAGTATTTCTCCCTTCTGGACTTCCGAGAAATAGCGAGTTTTCGGCTATTTTTTTATAAGTCAAAGTTTGGGCAGTATATATATTCAAAGTAGTGTTTTCTTCCAAAATATTGATGAATTTAGTTTTATTTGCTATGAATATGGATGAAGTTGGAAGAAATAGTTGGATATTGGTCGAATTATGCCAGTTAGTCAAAAAGTAAGCAACTGAGGTATGTAAAGCCAGTTTCTTCGGCAAGATAGTAATTCTAGTATAGTAAAATAGAATAAATTCCAGAAGAACATTTGAAAGCCGAGTATTATG
>JACEIK010004425.1:0-10998 GCA_018107945.1 Datura stramonium
CGGCGTAATCGATCGAAAATTGTCAATACCTTACGTAACCTCTATTTCTCTCTCGGCTTCTTCTGGAAATTATAAGAAATTAATGAATTAAACCGAAGTTGGAGGCTTTATATACTTGAGCCTGGACAGGGCCAATGTGTCGCGGAGGCTCCCCCTCCGTGACACGTTGCCATCGCGGAGGGGCTCTGCCCCGGCTCCTTCTGCGATGGTTCGGCAGGTTTCTTGTCCGGTATTTTCCCGGGCCTTTTTCTAGTATGTGTGGCACTCAAATACTCTTAACCAACATGCGAATAGTCCATCTATGTGTCGGGAATTTTACGGGGTGTAACACCAAAAGAAGGAAAGTGGTTGGAGAAATTTCCAAAGAGACAAATCCAGAAAACTTGATCTCAAATCAAGTTGTTCCAAAACTCTATGGCTTGGAATAAAATGATAGAACAAGATTCAGTACTGAAGAGAAAACAGATAGCATCCTACTGATGAAACTGAAGAAGAAGAGACTGAGTCAAGTGAGAATCTCTCACTAGACACCTCTGAGGAAGACAATACACCAATATACATGAACCACCCAAGAGAACCAGAAGTTTCTGAGGTCGATGACGATCAAGACGGGATGACTGAAGACCCAATTCCAAAAGAAGACCAGAACAATCAACACCAAAATTGGTTTCAACTGGATTCCATACTTTCACTCTCGATGATGTCAAGGTTTCGAGATGGCCACAAAGGATCCAAGATTTCCTTACTTGGATGGTAACGAAACACTTGATAGAACGGGAGAAGTGTCTAATCCTGTCCGAGTTCACATCAAGGTTTTTTGGCATCCTTAGGGATTGGTGGACTGCATTGGGGATATATGACAAAAATACTTTCCTCATGTCCCAGACTTTGCTTTTAACATCAGAATCCTGCATGAAGTCTTTTGTGGAGATATAGGGCAGAGGCAAGAAAAGCTACGAAGACAATCCTTCAATATGAAATGCGTATCATTTGACAAAGATGTCATTGATATTCATTTCTATAAGATGGAAAAAATATACTTTGAACTTGGTGGAGATTCCAGTTTGAAGCAACACTTCATTTCATCCTTGCCAAAGATGTTAGCAGGACGAACCATGACGGTTATTGAGGAAAATTTCTAGTCAATCACAATCCCTCAAGTCGGTTATATAAGGCAAGCAATTTTCATGGAGCTAGAAGATATCTGTACAAAGAGATCTGTTCTGAAGCAGATCATGCACAACATCCAGCCCTTGATAAAGCTTGCAGCAAAACTAACCAAATCACCGGGTCTAGTTGCTCTTGCCATTCCAGAAGGCAAAGCAGATTCAAGAAATACAAGAAGTTCAAATGGCCAAAGCCTACTAGAGGAAGATCCAAATACACCAGGCGAACAAAATACTTTAGGAGAAAGTGTCCAGGCAGGTACCAGAAGAATGACAAATGCTTTATCTGCGACAAGATCGGACACTTTGCAAAGAACTGTCCTGAAGATAAAAAATCTATCATACTTCTTATGTAGATAGAAGAATACGCTGATGTCAAGGATAATGATCTTGAATTGGTCCTTTCAGCAGAAGATGAGCCATCAGAGGACACTCTTTTCTCCATGGACGTATACGAAGAATATGGGCATGACCATTACCAGATTTCAGAGGCTGAGGAAGAAATCAACAACATTATCAATACTCCTCAAGTCCAGCTGAATGTTTATCCATCCAAATAGGATAAGCCAATTCAGGTCATTGCATTCATGCATACTGGTGCAGCATCATCGCTGATGAATCCAGCAGTTCTTCCTGATGATCAATGGATTTCCCATTTCAAGAACTTCAACACTGCATCAAATGGAATCCTGAAGACCACGGTCATCACAAAACACCCAATGACCATTGAGTTCTTCCCAGGACTAAAATTCAAAATAAAGTTGTTCGGATCAGATGTCCCAGGAAAGGATCTCATAATTGGGTTCGATATCTTCAGACAACTCAAGGATCGACTCCACATCGGAGCCTATGGAATAGCGTTAAAAAGCAATTAAAGCCATACTTAGAAGTCTCACGTCTATTCTAGATCACTAAGGACGAGTAGATCAGAGAGATCGAGCAACAGTTGATGGAAAATTCGTGTGCTGAATCTCATAAGGAGTTTATGAAGAAATGCAGAAACCCACTCTGGCTGAATGAAGAGTTTTTCATCAAACTCCCATTCAAGAAGAATGAAAACATAAACCCAACCAAGGCAAGCCACTCTAACATGAATCCAGAGCACCTTCAGCTAGCAAAGAAGGAGTGCGCTGAACTCATGGAGTTTGGACTGATCGAGCCATCTGATTCTCAATGAGCATGCAAAGCTTTCTATGTCAACAAGAGAGCTAAGCAGACAAGAGGTAAACTCAGATTAGTCATAAACTACCAGCCACTCAACCATTTTCTCCAAGATGATAAATTCCCTATACCAAATAGGCTTACCCTATTTTCACACTTAGCCAAAGCTAGATATTTTTCCAAGTTTGATCTCAAATATGGATTTTGGCAATTGGGGATACATCATGAGGAAACACCAAAAATAGGATTTTACATTCCTGACCAACACTTTCAATGGAAGGTTATGCCATTTGGGCTAAGACCTTCATTCTCTCTATTCTAAAAAGCCATTATCAAAATCTTTCAGCCTATCCTCCAAGCTCACTAATATATATTGATGATATCCTATTGTTCAGCGGTACTCTGGAGGAACACCTTGCCTTACTCCGTCATTTTCATGATATAGTAAGAGGTAATGGTGTCATGCTCTCTGCAAAGAAAATGGTCCTTGTTCAAAAGGAGATTGATTTCTTAGGGATGCATTTTAGCAATGGAGCATACAGTCCAGGTCGGCACATATGTCAGGAATTGCTCAGATTTTCAAACACCAACTTCACCACAAAGAAGCTTCAATAATTTTTAGGGATCATAAATTATGTTAGATATTTTATTCCTAAAGTCTCTACATATATTTCTCCACATTCAAAAATGCTCAAAAAGAATGCCCAAGCATGGGGTAAAGAGTAGGATGAAGCTGTCGGAAAAATAAAGCAGGTGTCCCAACAGGCGAAGACTTTCCATATTCCTTCGGATAGAAAGAAGATACTGCAGACTGATGCCAGCAATGAATACTGGAGTGCAGTTCTTCTAGAAGAGAAAGATGGCCATATAAAGATATGCAGATATGCAAGCGGAAGATTCAAGGATGCAGAGCAACACTATCATACCACCTTCAAGGAGATTCTTGCAGTGAAGAATGGAATCAAGAAGTTCAACTTCTTCCTAATTCACACTGAATTCCTAATCGAGATGGATATGAAGGCGTTCCCAAAGATGATCCAGATAAATCCGAAAATACTTCCACATCCGCAAATTCTTAGATGGGCACAATGGTTCTCACCCTACAAATTCCAGGTGAAGCATCTAAAAGGGAAAGATAATTTCCTGGCAGACTTCCTATCCCGACCAGATGAATTCGCAAAAAGGTTTTTTCCAAAGAAACCCAAGAAGATAAAAGGACCAGCCGGCCATATATTCATGATTACCAACCCACTAGGTCCCAGGTCATTGAGACTACCAAGCCATCCACAAAACTTGTTCAGTCAATATGTATACCCATTCAATCCATCCATGTTGATTGAAAGACTGACTTTCTATGAACTACTGGTGTTTATAAAGTACGGAGGATCCATCCTAAAGATGTATGGAGTCAACCCGGAATACCCGTTCTGTCACGTGTTCATACCACTTGCCAATGATTTTCCACAAGAACTCTTATGGTTCTTCTGGTACTTATATAACTAGTATTACATCCTGATGGAATTCAAATGCAACGTATTCAGGGACTTTGACAACATTGAACCAACTTTGAAAATATTTCTACAATGGTTTAGGCCGCGGAAGTATTGGGTTCAATGCTTCAAGAATTCATACGATGCAAAGGTATTCATGTTGCGTCGACCAATAAAGTTAATCGACGGGAAAGTCCATGCCGAGCCAGAAATCTCTTTCTATTGGCGATTTCCAGTCTCTATTTTGTCCTTGGAATAAGAGTAATATGAAGCACAAAGGTTTATCTTCCAGCAAAATAAGTGCATTCCAAAAGAGATTTGGGTGAAAGAATGGGTGCCATGGAACTACACTGATAACCATCCTCACTGGGAAGAAGTCTGAAAAGTAGCAAAAGAATATCAGGCACCCTACGAGATCACCAAAGATGAAATCACTCAGGCCATCACATGGATAAGGCTGAACGTTCCATAAAATACTCCATCATAGAGCTCTCAAAATATGGAGCGATCCATGGTAGAAACGTCAAGCAGAAAATACTACTTTACAAGATCGTTAAAACGGAGCTTGCATGATACGAGCTTCTTCAACGGCAAACATGGCTTCCGATGGAATCCAGGTGGAGAATGCTCAAACCCACCAATGGCACCACCAAATGTTGTCCCATCAGATAATGGTTGATGACATGTGCAGAATCTGGAAGCTCACTGCCTCAGATCACCTGCCGAAATTTTACTACCCATATGAGGACGAAAGCGGGCCCCACTTCACATGCCATCACATGGACTTCCTTGTACATATTAGGCTAGCCGTTTTATTAGGATATTTGTATTATTAGGCATCTGTTGTTATTAGGCTTTGTAGATGAGTTTGTTTCATTAAGCGTGCCAAATTTGTCTTTATCAGGCTATGTAAATAGGTGTGCCATTTTCGTTTTGTTAGGGTGTCTAGAAAGGTGTGCCTAGTCTATCTTGTATTGAGTCTTATCTTGTAGTCTCCTAACCCCTATATAAAGGAGGCTAGGTTGTCCACTGTAAAGCATATTAGATTAGATTAGATTAGAAGTAGAGTTTAGAGTTAGGAAAAGTTTGAAAAGAGTCTGTAAAAATTTCCTATGTTCAATAATATGAGTGTTTGCTAAATTCTCTCTTGCTCTTCCTTTAAAAGGCATGACATGGCTGATCCTTGAAGTAGTATAGGGCCTCGACATGTCAGGTAAGCAAGACTGTTCCAAGTACATAGTTTTCCAAAGTTTATAACTAGAGTAAAAAAAATTCCCGAGTTGTGTAGCTTGGCAAACCGTACGGGTGGATGTAGAAGACAGCCCCTCTTGTAGAAAAATTCTTTTATGTCTATGATGAAATTTTTTGTTCAACTGACTTGGCAAGCTGTCCTCCGGGATGTTGAAGTCGAGTTTTGTGGCAAACCGTCATTCAGGATATTGAAGCCCAGTCCCCCTTCGTAGGAAAACTATTGTGCCTGAAATCTCGCCGCCTTGCCCGCTGTTTCCTCGCCCTGTGCCCGAATTCTTTGCATCAGAGCCCTCTGGTTACCCCCGGTTGGTATCAGAGCCATCTCATACCCCCTGTTAATCAGTTCGTAGTGGAAAGTCTTGGGATTGCATCTCTTTCCCTATTCTATCATCTTAGTCAGTCTATATTCGAGGACAAATCTTCCCAAGGGGAAGATATTGTAACACCCCATAACTTTCTAAGACTAGCTTGGAAATTTAAGAGTTGTTTCTGCAAAAATCTGGCAAAATTGCCTCAGTACGAGTCACAGTACGACCCGTACAATCGAGGTACAAGTCGTACCATGACTCGTGACTGGGGGAAATGGTGAAGATAAGGAAATAAGGTTGGAGGAACCACGACTTGATGTTACGGATTGTACAATAGAGGAACAAATAGTATATAGAAATCATGGAAAAGTACAAAGATTTTGTCAGGGGAAAACCCTGAGTAACCACAGAACAAGGTACGACTCGTGGGATGAGGGTACGACTCGTAGGATGAATCGTGAGAGAGATCAAATGCAGACTCAGGTTTTGGTTACGAGTCGTAATACTAATTGTAGGATGCAGGTACGAGTTGTAGAAAGCATCTGTGGAAGACTTTAGAGGCATTTGGTGGAGCAGAGTCCCTAACCACGACTCATGGTACGGACCGTGGGATCATGGTACGACTTGTAGGTCGAGTCATACCACCAGACGAGCAAAAATTTCATTAAGTGTTTCAGGGGCAATTTTATAAAACCCTATCAATTTAACTTATAAACTACGTCGTATATGGTGTTTTCGGAGGGATTTTAGCGGAGTAGTAGATCTCTCCCTCATTATTTTCCAAAAATCAGATAGCAGAGGTACGAAAAACTTAGACAGTTCTCTCAAAGCAGAAGCTAAGGCTTTCAAGTTTTCCTTCTCAGGTCCTCCAAGTTCTTCCCAGGAAATTTGACTCCAGATATGTGGGAATTCAACAAGGGAATTGTTCTTCCTTTGTGCCCCAAAACTCCTCTGAAATGCTTATCAGTTCTAACCCTGAAGTTCACAGTCAGGGTTCGTTTGTCAGTAAATTATGGATTCCTTTTTGGTATAGTTTTCTTATGTATTGAGGGTTATTGTTATCTATACTTCTAATCATTATCTCCTTACATGAAATCATATTATTTTAGCCCTAGTTTCTTTGAATATAGTGAATTGAGTATGTCAACATGTTCTAATTACAAATGTTGCTTAACTCTATAAATTCTTAGAATCACCATGTTTTTAAATGTCATATGAATTATCAGTTAGTTTAAGTGTTAATTCAGTCTCAGTCAAAAGTTAGCTTTTTTCATTATTTTCAGTAATGTCAGCTGATTAGTTTGACCATAGTTAGTTCTTGAGAGGTTCAGTAACACTCCTTAGAATTAGTTATCAGGTTGTTCTTTAGACGGTTACGACACTTTCATACAAAGCAGCTCTGGCCAGTATTGGAACACTAGTTTCTAGTTATCAGGTCCTTTAGACTCTCAGGGCACTTCCTGATAGGTATCCTTGACTTAGTCTAGGACCATCAATTTTGAGCTATCAGCCTAATAGTCACAATTAGAGTTTTCCGTGGGAGTAGGACTAAGCACCTAGTGGGCTGGGGTTCAGTGCATCCAGGTTCCCAGAACTACATTACCACCGTAGGTTCATCCCGTATGAGCATTAGACAAAGATCACTCAGTTCAGCTACTATACCCTGACAAGGTGCAGTGGGCCTTCTCCGATGGGGGATATACATCAGACTCCATGTTTAGCTCACGTGGTTACATGTTGGTTATAGTCGCTCCCACAGTTTGGCATAGTACATTTTGATAGTATAGTCAGTTCAGATATTCCAATTTCAGTACATGTGTGTGATCATCAGTAAGTGTTTGTACTCACATTATTATAGTTATATTACAGTACTTATCAGTTTATAGTTGGTCATTTCATGTCATCTCAACTCAGTTATGTACTCTTAATTTCTCTTGCATCTCGCATACTCAGTACATTCAAAGTACTGATGCATATTTCCATGTTGTATCGTATCATGATACAGGTGCAGGTTCTTAGTCGCAGTAGCATCAGTAGCTCCCCGCAGATGATTTCAGCAACTCTATATTGGTGAGTCCTCATTGTTTGAGGACAAGGTTTTAGTTTCTTTCAGTTTCTGTTTCAGATTTTAGAGTTAGCTGGGGGCTTATCCCAGTAACTCGCCAGTTAGTAGTTGGCTTTCTGACATAGTAGTGCTCAGCTTGTTTTGCTCTATTAGTACAAGTTTTTCAGTATCTTATCAGATGTTCATTAATTCATAAATCAGATATTTTAGTAATGTTTTCAGCTTCCGCTATGATTATTTAGTTTACTGGTGTGATGTTAAGCCAGGGTTAGCTTGGGGTCACTTGTGGCAGCAAGTACTGTGTTGCATCCCAGCTGTAGACTTGGGTCATGACAATAAGGTATGGAGGAATATAAATAGGTCGAGTCCCTAGCTCTAAATCTATATAGAAGTCAATGTCACTGTCCGGCGGCATGCCGGGCAGATCTGCAGGGAACACCTTTAAAAACTCACGAATAACCGGGTACGACTCTATGGAAGGACCCTCAGAACTAGTGTCCCGAATATGTTCTAGATACATTGAACAACCCCGCTCTATCAAATTAGGGGCATGAATATAAGAGTTGGGTTTCTTAGGAGCAGGGCTACAATTCCCTTTCAACTCCAACATAGACGCCCTTGGCCCTAATATAGTGACAGTCTTAGCATGGCAATCTAGAATAGCATGGTAAGGG
Organism: Datura stramonium; assembly: GCA_018107945.1. Classification (NCBI taxonomy): domain Eukaryota; kingdom Viridiplantae; phylum Streptophyta; class Magnoliopsida; order Solanales; family Solanaceae; genus Datura; species Datura stramonium. Next base: position 8,116 of record JACEIK010004425.1, read on the forward strand.
AAAACCAGCTCATTCCCAAAATTGCATCAAAATCAACCATGTCTAAGATCACTAAGTCTGATAGAGTGTCAAATCCCATGGAATCAACAATGCAATCACGAACAACCCTATCCACCAACACAGAATTCCCAACAGGAGTAGACACACGGATAGGAGTATCAAGCATGTCATAAATAAGATCCCAACCCAATGCAAAATAAGCAGACACATAAGAAAATGTAGAGCCCGAATCAAACAACGCAATGGCTGTTTTATCGGACACGAAGATCACACCTATAATAACGACGTCTAAAGCCTATGCCTCTTGTCAACTAGAAAAAGCATAGAAATGGGCTTGATTACCCACCTGAGAACCGCTCCGGTTGGGCTATTCCATCCTTCTACCTAACTGGGTGGCACGCGTACCCACCTGAGCACGTCCTCTACCCTGCTGAGCACTACCTCTAACGGTTGGCTGACTACCTCATTCCATTTGTGGATGATCCAGACTAAATGCACTACCTCCTCTCCTGGTAGGAGCCGGAGCTCGAGGAGCGGGATGAGGAAAAATCTTACCGCCCTATCTGACACTGGGGCACCATCTATGGATGTGGTCGTACTCACCACACTCATGACAGAACTTCTCAATCACGGGCCTCTGAGCCGAAACAGAGAAAATAGGGCGAGCTCTAAAGTCTGACCGAACTACCTGAGTAACCCCAACTGCACCTGATAGTCGTGGAGCTGTCCCTGGCGGACCTTCGGCTGATACCTGCATGGCAAACTGAATAGGGCACCCACAGAAACCCTACGGTGCTAGAGCCCTGGCAAAAGAACTGTTGAAGAAACCCACCCTTCGAGCCTTCTTCTCGGTGTTCCTTGCATATCCCTCCTGTCCCACCCTTTCCACGGACTTCACATACTCCACCACCTCTTGGAAGGTATTACTTGAGGAGACCATCTGATGAGTTGATACCTGGAGACCCACGTTCAGGCCTTTAACAAATCTCCTGATTCTCTCCTCCTCCGTGGACAATAAAGGTAGGGCATACCTGGACAGGGAATGAAATTGCGCCTCGTATACTGCAACAAATGAGTTCCCCTACTCAATGGTGGTGAACTCATCCCGTCTCCTATCCCTTAGAGTGTGGGGAACATACTACTCCAGGAATGTGGAGTAGAACTGGGTCCAAGTCAATGGTGGTGATCCTGCTAGTCTGCACTCCACAAAAGCTCTCCACCAGAGCTTAGCATCCCCCATCAACTGAAAGTAACAAACTCTACACCATACTTCTCTACCGCCCCCATTTTGTGGAGCCTCTCATGATAGTTGATGATAAACTCATAGGCGTCCTCTACCTCAGTGTCGTAGAAAGTGGGAGGCTTCATCTTAGTGAACCTCAAAAATAGGTCATGCTCCTCCCCCATCATCATCGATCCCACTATCGATTTCAGGAACATGAAAGCCTCTTACAAGTCATCAATCCAAGGAGCCACAATAGTTGCATGTTGTATCCCCGACTTCTGCCCCCAGGAGTTGTTGGCACTACTCCATTACCTATGAGGCCACTCAGGAAATTGAGGACCTAATCCAGAACCTCGGAGGATGTTGGAAGGCAGGAGCTTCCCCCTAATTCGAAACTTCCACTTCAACATCAACCTTCTCATGTACTTCCAGTGGCACGGGAGATATAGACCTCGCCCTGACTAGAGCAGGAGCATGAGCCCCTCCTCTAGCAGCATTAGGCCTCCGTCTACAACTCTACCTCTTCCTCTACCACGAACTGCGGCTGCCACTACTGGCTCGGGTGTTGCGTCTCTGTTACTGTTGTGCGTGTTCTCACCATCTGAGAAGGAAAGAAGAAAAGTTGTTAGATACCGATTTGGATTACCAGATACCAATTGGAATCAAGTAATCGCACGAAAGGAAAGAAGAAGGGAGTTTTCCTAAAGTCCTGCAACCTCTCGAAGATAGTTATGAACATCTCCACACCGATCAGTGAGACTCTACTAGACCCGTCTTAGTGCAATGAGATCAACGAACCTAGAGCTCTGATACAAACTTTGTTATGATACAAAATAGCCGTAATTGGCACCCACACTAACCCCCCTCCTTCGGTGGGCGAACTGACGATTCCCAATAAATATCCCAACATCAATAAAGAGATAAGAGTTTATAATAAAATAAAAGGAGTCATCAGAAGTAGTAAAAATCCTCTTACGAAAAAAACTAAACTAATCCCTGATGAAGGGCATACTCACGCACTTCATAGACATATTTTGCATGTACTTTACAATGTTTTGAGAACAAACTATGTGTGTTTGCATGTGTTTATGTTATATATTTGTGAAAATTAGCTAACGCATGTGATTAGATGTTTTTAGGTCTAAAAAGATGGATTTAAATGTATTTGAGGCTTATGGAATGAAGATGAAAAGAAGTTGAAGTCGTGGGCAAAGGTTGAGTTTGGAAGATGCAGAAACAGTGTACCTGATGGGTTAAGGGAACGACTCGTTACATCTGGTAACGAGTCGTGAAGTCAGTCGTGAAAACTGTGAAAGAAATTATTGACAAAGTAACTAGTGGAGATGACGAAAGACATAACGAGTCGTTAGTTAACTAAACAACTTGTTGGCAGATCACTGGAACCAACCGTAAGGTACATTGGAAATTTGAAGGAGTTAGACCGCGAGGGGCCTAACAACTCGTGCTCATGCACCAAGAGTCGTTAGGTGACCTATTTCCATAACTGGAAACGCGGCATGGAGACACGGCTTTGGCATGGGCGGCGTGCAAGGCTACCAAAATGGCAAAAATTGGCTTTCCTACTTCAACTAGGAAAAGGAAATTTAAATCCCAAGTCAAATTCATCAAGGAACAAGGAAAACATAAATCTACTACTA
>JACEIK010004425.1:47267-68034 GCA_018107945.1 Datura stramonium
ACTCAAAAATATTTTTTTCCTTTTGGGATTTTTATATTATTTTTTTTCAATCATTGTAGGATTGCTCACTATTTTATTTTTTTTGGCTTCTTTCATGAAAACACATGCCCTTGCACTTGAGCATTCCCGTTTTTTCCTCAATGTATCTTCTTAAACTTTCCTCTCCAACCTCTTCCGCATCTTAGTTAAGAGTGGGCATAGTTTGGGTCAATCCGACGTTCAAATCGAAATTCGAATTTTTTAGATCTTGAGGTTGAATTTTTGGATTATGGATTGGATTGTGGATTTCATTTTAAAAAATTATGGATTTTATATTAGATTTAGTATTGTGGATTTTTGGATATCTGAAAATTCGAAATTTTTATACCTTATATTTAACCCTACTCAATTATTCATACCATATGTGTCCAATACTAATAAGTTCAATTTCCAAGATCCAATAAATTACCTACGACCCATCATAATATTAGATTAATATGAGATTTTCTATTAATAAAATATAAAAATATAGAATATTTCACAAGTAAAGTTTAATACACGGCATGGGCGGTACCTCAATTCTTGTTAATTGTAGAAAATTATAAATTTCAAGAAGCAAAGTATTAGGTGGATTGAGGTTGTTACTTGTTATGGTCTATCTAAAAAGCTCAAAAGTCAAAACCAAAAATTCGAAAAATCTAAACCGATTCATTTGAAACCGAACTTAAAAAATCCAATCAAATATGAACTTATTTGGATTGGATTTAGATTGTACTTTTCTTAATCCGAAAACCGAATATCCAAACTCAAATTCTCGTATTCAATCCGATGACCCGAACGTCCACCCCTAATCTTAGTCACATTTACAAATGTAAATTATTTCGGGATTTAACATATTATTTATTTCTTAAAATCAAATAGCCATACGGGCCTTATTTTAATAAAACAAAACAAGATCCATATACAAGGCCCTAGAAAATCGGCCCATTGAAAAAAGAAAATAGATAACTCAGAAAATGAAAAGGTCACTATCAAGACCTCCCCCTCTTCATCTTCCTCTGCTCCACTGCATTCATTGCCGGCTTCTTCCTTCATTGTCTTTTGTGCATTTCTTCTCAGCTGTCCGCGATTTCCTCAATGCTGCACTACAATATGGTAAGTCTATCTTCTTGTTCTTTTTTCTGTTCGTCCTGCCTTATTCGAGATCCTGCTAACTTCAAAATCTCGTGCATGTGCCCCATTTCTGAGGGTTTGGGTTTTGCACTTTCCAGGTAATAGATCTACTTCTCCTTTGCTATAAAATTCTTTTTTAAATCGTATTTGAAGTTCTTCCACAGGTTGAACCTCCATAGAAGTTAATACCACACATCGCATAGAATTTCAGTAGACAAACTATTAAAAAGTTTAGCTTTAATTTGCAAAATTGATCTGTAATTGTCTTTATTTGATACCATTTTTAAACACCTCAAGCTCTCACCAGGTGCAATGGTATCAAAACTAAAATAAAATTCTTTCAAACATTACAATATCAGCTTACCCTCCGGTCTAACTTTATTTCCTTATGAAGTGTAGGTTTGTGTAGTCGAATCTGTGTCATCGAATGAATCTATTCTCACCTCTGCACAACTAATTACTTACTGCAATAGCAAGCCTTTAGCTGTTTGAATGTACTTCTAGATTACCTCGCATGGATCACAGTCTTCTCTGTAATGTTCTTGTTATGATGTATGGTACTTATGACTTGTCTAAGTTAATGATCTTCCTTCCTGAACTTGGAACCTCTTGAAATGAATTAAATATGAAATCACCTGCAAAATAAAAAGCTAAGTTAGTGAAATAATCAGCCAGATTGTTCCCTTCCATTAGGACATGACAAAACTGGACTTTCTTATCCCTTCTCATCTCCTCTATGGCTTGAACTTCTATAGCAACATTCCATGGTACTTCCCAATTTCCTGTTAGAATATTTTCAAGGTCAAGGAGTCAGTTTCCAATATCACTGGTAATAGATGATTCTGAATGCAATATTCCAATTCTTTCTTAATTGCAGCTGCCTCTGCCCTTGTGTTTGTGCCATTAGAAATTCTTCTACCCTCCTTAGCACATACAATATCACCGCCTTCATCTCTAATGCAGAAAGCTAGAGAACTAGGACTTGGATTCCCTCTAAAAGCCCCATCAATATTACATTTGTACCATCCCCATGGAGGGAAGTTTCAGTTCACCCTTTTACAACCAATGATAGGTTTATACTCTTCCAGATGCTGAATCATTAAAGCCTAGTAGGTAGGAAGGTTTCCCAACCAAGGGTACTTCATCTTAATGTATAGGTGTAGTGTTATGGTTATGTCATAGATGACCCTATTGTAGGAATAAGTTCCCTCGTGAATTATAGCATTCCTCCATTTCCAAGGTGGCCTGATATAGTTGTCTTAGTTTTTCATTTGCTTCTATGTTCCAACATTTCTTCACTATTTGTTTTTCCTAAATGAATGGTCCTTGTATTCCAGCAACCCTTGTAAAATAGGTTCATACCTTTGTAGCTACTTCACCCGTGAGGAACACATGTTCCATAGTTTCTTGTTGTGGACTTGAACAACATATACATCTAGATACTATTGAGATCCCCATCTTAGCAAGCACTTCATCTATAGGGAGTTTAGCCTTCCATAGCCTCCAAACCAAAAAGAAAAGATCTTGAAATGCAGCCCTTTTAATCATATCTTCTCAAGATGATCTTGATAAGTGTCTCTCTGCCTCAATACATTCTATGTACTTCTTACTGTAAAATTATCGTTCCCTGTTGCCATCCACCAGGGTCTATCATATAAGTCTGTTCTTCTCCGGTTGCCAATCCTCTCCTTTATCTGATTGATGATAGGTAATGGAACTATTTCTTCTAACTTGCCATAGTCCCACTGATCCTCTAGACTAATCTCTGCAATTTCCTCAATTGATTCATTAATTGTCACCCCTTCTATAGCTTGTAAGTATATTGGACCTACTTGTATCCAGTTATCAAACCACACAATTGATGTACCACTTCTAGGTTCCCACCATATGATATTTTCTAAAGAATGTCTGTTTTCTAACCTATTCTTCCATAGTTAAGATCCTCCCTTCCATATCATTAGGGTAAGAATCTTCTTTTTACATTACTTGTTCCATATGTAATCTGTCCATAATGATCTCTCTGTCTTGAATTTCCACCATATCTTTGCAGACATGACTTTTGAGAAGTCAAAATGACCTAAAGCCCACTCCCCTCCTGCTTAGGGAAACAGACCTTCTCCCAAGCTAAATAGTGTTTTCCTTTGCCATTTTCTTTATTGTTCCAGAAGTTTTTGGCAAATATTTTATGAATCTCCATTACCACACATTTAGGAGGTGAAATTATTGATAATATATGTATAGAAACACTCTGACACTTGTGATCAATACTGTCTTACCCCCATAACATAGCAACTTTCCTTTCCAAGATAGCAATTTATCCTTTAATTTATTGATTAGCTCTGTGTAGTGAACCTTCCTCTTCCTGGTGTGTGTAATATGGAAGCCTAAGTATGTAATGGGAAATTTCCCTTTGGCCATCCCAGTACATTGGCTCACTAATTGCACCAAAGAGTTTTGTGCATTAGTATGCATAACGAAGGCACTCTTTCTTTTGTTTATTAGTTGTTCAGACTGAGTCTCATACTGGTGTAGTGTCTCCATTATCATCTATTGAGAGGCTTCATAGGCTGCTGCAAATACTATAGTATTATCTGCATAGGAAAGGTGGTTTAAATTTTCACTCCACTTAGGCATTCCATATCCAATATATAATCCTTTTTCAAACATAGCCATCAAGGCTCTAGCCAAAGCCTCAGCTGACAGAATAAATGGCGCAGGTGATATTGGATCACGCTGCTTGATACCTTTAGTTGAATGGAAAAAACTATGTTCTTTTCCATTGATAAGAACTGAATACCAGTTATTAGCCAATAGCCTCCAAACCATGTCGATGAATATTTATGCAAATCTCATTCTTCTAAGTACTTTTGTCAGGAATATCCATGAGGCCCTATCATAAGCCTTTGCAATATCTAAATTTATGATCAAATTTGTTGGCTTTCTGATCTTGGGCATATTTTTACGCTCATTTGTCACATTTTACCCATGTTTCATCATGTTCTGAGAAGATTATCCTTATAAAATGTAAGGTTTCTTGAACCCTAAAACTCAACCTAAAAGTAATAGTGCCAAGAGCCTGGATCTTAATCATCATTTGAATCACAACTCTCTTGCAAACGAATTTTTTTATTAGATTTGAGTTATATTTCAAATTTTAGTAGAAAGTACACTCAAAACTATTGCAAAACTATAATTCTATTTATCTTGAATAGTGCAATAATTATTCAAACTAAAAAGTTAATCTGACAAGTCTCTCTGGGTACGATATTTAGACTTCACTGTCCTATATTACTTGATGACCAAGTACACTTGCGTGTGCACTTGGCGACATCAAGTTTTTGGTGCCACTGCCGGGGACTTGAATATGATTAACTATTTTTGGTTGGAATTTTTATTCCATAGTTTAGTATTTTACGTTGATTGTTGGTTCTTGCATATTTCAGGTATTATTTGTTCAGTGCATGCCAACCACTCGAAGTCAAGGACAACCCTTGACTCACTTTGATCATGAAATAAAAAGGTTTCATCGGTTAGTAGTAATGATAGAAAACAATGAGCAAGAACGTGCAACAACCAAGAAAGTATTCCAGTGCTAAACTTTTCTAGGCTGAACTTAGAAAACGCTTCCAAAACAATCATCAATTCGGCCATCACTGGGAACTTTGAATTAAAGAAGGAAACCGTGGGGTTGGTTCAAAACACTTGTCAGTATCAGGGCAAGCCGCATAAGGATCCCCACAGGAATTTGATGACATTTGTGGAACTGAGTGAGAATTTTCATTACCAAAATATTTCTGATGAGTATGTTAAGCTCATTTTGTTCCCATTTTTATTGATTGGAGAGACAAAAGAATGGCTTCTGAATGAACGAGCAAGGTCCATTAATACTTGGGAAGCTCTTTCCAGTAAGTTCATAAACAGATTTTTCTCTTCGAGGAGAATAAAGGAGTTGAGAGGAAAGATCTCAGAGTTTATTTAGAAGGATGGTGAAACCTTGGCTCAAGCCTGGGAGAGATACAAAGGGATATTAGCGAGATTTCCCTCATCATATGCAACCAAAGGAGATTATTTGGCATAATTTTATAGAGGGACTGAAGCCAGAGTTTAAGATTCTGCTTGATGCTATTGCACACGAATAAATATTGTCCAAGAGTTATGATGAGATAGAAGCTTTGTTGAATCTCATCTCAGGTGGAGCCAAGATTATCACTTATCAGGAATCAGGTAGAGGTTTCATAGTAACAAGGGTTCAAGGAAAACTTGAGGTTGATGGTGTGGCTGCGATTCGGTCAGATATCAGTTAGTTGGTGAATATGATCGGCAAGTTAGTGACTATACCAACAGTAAATCAGGTTCAACAAGTTCAGACTCCACCACCATATGTGAGGCATGCGGAGAAAATTATGCTTATTCGGGTTGTCTGTTAAACCGAGAATCTATTTATTATGTGAGGCAACAAGGTCGCAGTGGAGGATTTCAAGAGAACAGTTATAATCAAGGATACATGAATGCAGCTAATCCTCCATGAGGAGGAAACCAAGACTTTCAAAGACCCCCAAATAACTTTCAGAGAAATTAGGGCCAGCAACCTAACAGTTCATTAGAGGAGACAATGAAGAAATGGATGGGTCAGCAGACTCAAATTGTTAATGAGATCCAAAAGTCAATCCATAAGTTGGAGAGGCAATTAGGGCAGTTGGTAATTCAGCAAACAACTAAACCTCAAGGGGCACTTTCAAGTAATGCAAAGAAGAATCCCAAAGAGAATGTAAGCGTAATTAATTTTTGTAGTTGAAAAGAATTGGGTGAAGTGATGACAGAGACAACAAGGCATAGGCAGAACAAGTTGCAAAATCAAAGCAAGAAGTTGGTGAGTCGAGTCATTCACAGCCAAAAGCAATAGAAGTCAGACCACCCCTCCTTTTTCACAGAGATTTAGAAAGAAGAAAGAGGATGCCGTATGCAAGAAATTTCTAGACATCTTGAAGCAAGTGCATGTAAATCTACAATTGGTAGAGTTATTGTGGAAGGTTATAAAGTACGCCAAATATCTTAAGGATATTGTGCCTAATAAAAAGGGCTCACAAGGTTTGAGACTATGGCTCTTACAGAGGAAAGCAGTTCTCGGATGCAAAACAAGATTTCACCGAAGTTGAAGGATCCCAGGAGTTTTATTATTCCAGTCATCATTGAATACAGAGAAGTTGGCTCAGCACTATGTGAGTTGGGTGAAAGCATTAATCTCATGTCTGCATCGCTGTTCGGAATGTTGGGGTTAGGAGAACTACGTTCCATTATAGTGACGTTGCAGTTAGCTTACAGGTCAATCACTTATCCTGAAGGTATTATTAAATATGTGCTTATTGAAGTGTGATCATTCATTTTATCGGTGGACTTTATTATCCTTGACTATGATGCTAATGAAGCAATACCCATTACTTTGGGGACAAAATTCTTAGCTACAGTAGATGCGATTAGCAGGGTGAAGTCAGGAAAGATGTCGATGACAGTGGATGGTCAGGAAGCAGTATTTGATGTATTCAGGGTGGCACAATTTTCACCTCACTATGAGGAGTTAAATACCATTACGGTGGTAGAGCTTGAAATGTCCAAGGAAGCATTAGAGCAGTATTTATCACATGAGGACCCGTTGAGGAAATCTTTGGTATATGAGAAGGAATAGGTAGACAGTTCAGAGGTTGCCGAATGTTTGGAAGGCTTGGATGCTACTAGCTCTTATATCAGGAGAGGGGCTCCTCTGGAGACACTTGATAGGCCTTTGACTTGGGAGAAATCGAAATCTTCTATTGAGAAGGCGTCAGTTCTTAAATTAAAGTCTTTACCAGCTCATTTGAAATATACTTATCCAAGTAATGATAACACATTACCTATGATAATATCTGCTTTGTTGTCTGATGAATAGGTTGATAAATTGTTGAAGGTGCTACAGGATCATGTGACAGCGATCGGACGGACCATAGCCAACATAAAAGGGATAAGCAGTTCCTTTTGTATGCTTAAAATATTGTTAGAAAAGGGTGCCAAACCCACTATATAACACTAGTGGAGATTGATCCCGATCATGAAGGAAGTGGTAAAGAAGAAAGCAATAAAGTGGCTAAATGTATGAGTCATCTTTCCTATTTCAGACAATCACTGGGTGAGCCCAGTTCAATACACCGAAAAAGGGTGGAATGACGGTGGTACAAAATGAAAAAGATAAATTGATACCTCATAGAACAGTCACAGGATGGAAGATTTGCATTGATTACCGCAAGCTTAATACAGCCACCAGAAAAGATCATTTCCCATTATCTTTCCTGGATCAGGTGTTGGACAGGTTAGCTGGGCATGACTACTTTATTTTTTGGATGGGTACTCTGAGTACAATAAAATCATGATTGCCAAGGAGGATCAGGAGAAGACTATTTTCACTTTCCCTTTCGGCACATTTGCATTTCAAAGGATACCGTGTTGCTTGTGTAATGCAACAGGGACATTCCAGAGGCGTGTGATGTCTATTTTCACCGACATGGTGAAAAAGTTTGTTGAAGTATTTGTGGATGATTTTTCAGTCTATGAAAGTGATTTTGATGATTGTCTGGACCATTTGGATGTTAGCTCGGTGTGAGGAGACCAATCTTGTGCTAATTGGGAAAAGTGTCATTTTATGATATGTGAAGGGATAGTTCTGGGCCACAAGATCTCAAAGTTGGTATTGAAGTTGACCGGGCTAAGATTGAAGCCATTGAGAAGCTACCACCTCTTGTGTCTATAAAAGGGGTGCGTAGTTTTTTGGGACACGCTGGCTTCTGTAGGAGGTTCATTCAGGACTTCTCCAAGATAGCCAGCCCGATGTGCAAGCTTTTGAAAAAGATGTTATATTTTCTTTTAATGAAGAGTATTTATAGGCCTTCAAGGTTTTGAAGGAAAAGTTGATAACAGCTCCAATCATCATTACTCCAGACTGGTAATTACCATATATTGTAATGTGTGATACCAGTGATTTCTCTATATGAGTTTTTTTGGGATAGAACGGAGGGAAGAGATTTCAGTTTATCTACTATGCAAGTAAATCACTAAATGCAGCTCAGAAAAACTACATTGTGACTGAAAAGGAGTTGTTGGCTGTGGTGTTTGCTTTTGATAAATTCAGGGTTTATCTAGTGGGGACAAAGGTGGTGCTATATATTGACCATGCTGCAATCAGATATTTGTTTGCTACGAAAGATGCTAAACAAAGGCTTATTCTGTGGATACTGCTACTCCAGGAGTTTGATATTGAGATGAAAGACTGGAAAAGCACAGAGAATTAGGTAGCAAATCATCTCTCTCGATTGGAGGATTGAAAAGTCTTGTGTCATGTCGCAACGTTAAATTGGGAGTTGCACGGGAGGCAACCTGTGAATATCATGTCTTCACTATAAATAAGGTTCTTGGTGGGAGGCAACCCATCTTTTCTAATGTATTTCTATTTTGTAGAGACAAACAGGGAATTTGAGGAGAAAAACTAAAAAAGAAAGCTGAAGTTTTTTTTAAGTCTGGGGAGAAATACCTGGCGTGGCGCACCAAGTATGGAACTTTAGAGAAATTTTTTCTTTAGGTTGCCGTAGTGGGAGGTGCTACATGCCAAGCCTAACTGATCTGAAAGTTTATTCTCTAAGTTTAGAGTGTGGTGGCTAGCGTACCGCGCCAGGTGGGTGTTGGGCGAATTTATTTTTTGGTTCGTGGGTCAAACCCGACCAAAGGACCCTAAATTAACATAAATTCCTAACTCATACCCTTTATTTTTATTTTTCATTCATCTTCTCTCTCTAAAAAGTAAAAGAAAGAAAAAAGAGTTCTCTCTCTCTCTATAGTAGTAACTCCTTTCCCATTCTCTATCATTCTTGTTTTCTCCAAAGCTTGATAAAGCAAGAATCTCCAACTCAAGTAAGTAAACTTCTTCTTTCTTTAGTATTTACTTTTGAAATCATGCTCCTATTACTCTCTCCTTCCCAAACCAAAACCCAAGTCACCATTGTTGGGAAAGAATCTTGATCTTTATAATGTGGGTTTTTCATGGCTTAAAAATCATATGTTCTTCTACAATAATGTTGTATCCTTGATTGGATTGTTGTTTTGGTTAAATTTTTTATGGTTTTGAGTTGTGGATGTGAAGAGAGTTGGTGAATGAATGGTAGAGATTTTTATGATATTCTTAAAATTGGAGTACTTTTGTGGAAGAAGTTTCTTGAATAGTATGATTTTATAATTGTGAGAATAATAGGTTGTTGAAAATTTATACCAACTTATTTTGGAAAGCTAGTGAAAATAATGAAATTTTTGATTTTGGGTGTATATTGTGACTACTTCCACACTTGAGTTGTGGTAAATTGAGAACTGGTGAAGTGAGAGGAGTGAAATCATGAATGTGAGAAGTGAGTTATGGTGTAAAGTTTGTGAATGAATAGGGTTGATGAGATTTGACATGATAATAGGGGAAGTCTGAGTACCCTATTGGACAAATTCTCACAATTATGCTAGTGAATTAAATGTGGAGTCGTTTTGCATCTCCTACGCCTAATTAGCTAACTTTGATGTTCATGGACTAATTTTGTTTTGGTATTGATTTTGGTTGGCAAGTGTTATGGTTTCACATGAAAACAAAGGTAAGGAGGTAGCAACCTTGAGCAAGGGGTTCAAAAGGCTAAGCAAAGGAGTTGCACCAAGTTCGTCAGTCCCAAGGGCACCCCCTGTTAGGAGGTTTCGAGCTCAAATTGTGGAGGAGCATGGACTCAAATGGTTCAATTCTCAAAAAGAAGCTAAATATGTCCTGGAGAATTGGATTGATGAAGGTCGTTTGGCACTTGAGTTTCCCACCATTAACGACACCGTCCGTGATTTGGGGCTGGGTCATGTGTTTTCTGAGCCAGAGGAGTGTAACGGAGTTTTATGCCAATTGAAACACTTCTTATGGAGAGAGCACAAAGGTCAGAGTGCGAGGTCAAGTGGTCCGTTTCACTGCAAGGGTCTTCAATGCCTTTCTTAACACGCCAATGGTGGAGTTAGAGAAGTATTTCTTGTTGCTTGAGAATCTCCCATATCATGATATACGCCACACATTGTGCGGAGAGCATTCAGCTACCTGGTGGGCATGGAGTGAGACTGGTGTTTATCCGACACTCTCATTCTCCTACTTTACTAAGAAGGCCAGATTTTGGGTTAAGTTGGTATTTGTTGTACTCTTTCCAGGGAAACATGCCACTGAGATCACTCAAGAGAGGGTAGTATTGGTGTACATGTTGATGAAGGAGTTGGCATTTAACTTTGGAGTAGTGCTTAAGGACAACACACAGCGGCCTAGGGATAATTGTCATTGGAATTATTGTTATGACACCTTGTTGACTCTTTTCTTGAGGGAGCTCGGTATTGTGGAAGAGGAGGTTGACTTCCACCTACCCCTAGAAGGGCATTTGGAAAGGAATATGATAGATGTTACAAAGGTCAAGGAGTCAAGTACAATATCCGGCATGGCTCTCACTCCAGCTGAGCACCACACTTGGGATGACAATTGGAGAAGTCGCATTTTTGGGATGTTTGAACTGCAGCTGAGGATTGGTGGCAGACCCACAACTGCCGAGGAGATGTCTGCATTAGAGGATCGGTACCTACTTATAGAAAGTGCCATGATGATGTGCAAGGTGGGACTGACATTTGAGGAGCCACTAGATGATGATGAGCCTACAGTGCTGATAGATACAGTTGATGACAATGATGATAAGGATGATGCCACCACTGGAGTAATGCAGGTTGATGATACAGAAGATGCTGATAATCAGGATTTCAACCCTGATGATGATGATTATGCTTAGAGGCCTAGGAAGTTTTTTTCTCTCCCTATTTGTTATGACATGTTTGTGCACTGGGGATAGTGCAATGTTTAAGTGCGGGGTGGAGGAAATAGATTTTCTTGTATTCTATCTTTGCTAGATTGTTAGAGTTGGGCTGTAGAAATTGTTACTAAAACTTTTATGTTAGTTCTATATCAGATAACTTGGTTTGTAATAGCTAGTAAGTGGATGGTCGTGGAAACTGCAGTGTTGCTATGTTATGTGTTTGTTCGTCTTTAGTTATTTATTTGGTTTAATTGAGAGTCTAATTTTTTGTAGAGTCCATCATAGGGTTAGTGACTGGTCCCAATGATGGATGGAAGATGACCGTCTTAAATGAAAATTAGTCACGTTTTTTTTATTTTAAAGTCAAAAATCACTTGTGTGCTCTTGACATGTTACTTAGGAGATAAGCTAGAAGCATGGATTGTTCATCTTGAATGCATGAGAAGTGAAAATTCTATGAGAAATATATAGGATCTTTAACTTGACTCAAGATGGAAAATAGGGCTTAATAATGAAATTTATTCAATATGATTGTGCGGTTATGTAGTCATAAGAAATCGATTCAAATCATGATGCCATGAGGGGTGAGCCTAAAATTATTGTGTTTCATACATAGGGTAACATCTACAACTTGCCTAACATGTGTACATGATAGCTAATTGTCAAAAAAGGTAAGATATGATTAAGGCAGTTCTTTGATATAGCCGTATTTGTTCATTATTTTTGTACCACCTTTAATATTATCCCTAGTCAACCCTATTGAGTTGTAATCCTTTATTTTTTATGTTTTTTATCCATAAAATAAGCCTATCTCCTTTGTTGTGTAACCTTTAGAAGTTTGATCCAAAGACATTCTAATGCACTTTGAGATTTAAGAATGAAGGTTCCACCGGTGTAACAATATATATGGAAAGGAAAGAAAAAATTTGTGGATGCAAAGATGAGAAAATGGGAAAGAGGGGTGCCCATGGAATAAAATATTTACTGGCTGCTAGAATGTAAAAAAAGATTCTTAACGATTTATTATTTTGGTTGATCTTACAAGAAGAAACTAGCAGCCAAGTAGTGTAAAAGGGGATATGAGAAAAGAAAAGAGGATTAGTGAAAAAAAGGGCAAGTAGTAAGGACAAATGGTGGAAAAGAAGGATGAAGTGAAAACATGTATTAAAGTACTTAGAATTGGTAGCCACTATTGACAAAATAAATCCTACTCATCCCTTAACCGACATTACAACAAGAAAAAGTCCTTATGATCTTAGTCTTTTTGAATTGATTAAGTGATCTAACTATACATGAGAGGGAAGCCTATGATATGTGGCATATGTATGAAACATCATTTGTGAGAGTGAGTGTGCCTTGTTTATTTATGTTCCAAGTTCTTACATCGATAATATAAGAGAAGGAACATCACTAAATAAGTGAAGGCACAAGATGGTCAGAGTCGGTGTACTATGTGTCACATTTTTCATACTTAATCATGTTGGCCTCATTTTGAAAAAAAAGTTAGTTAAAGAAAGTATGTAGTTTCAAATGAAAAGAATTTTCTTGTGTATGTGTGTGGATTGTTTATAAATTGATGAACCACCAATTCATGTTTTCTGTTCTAGCTACTTGAATGAGAATTGATAGAGTTGATAAGTGGTGTGGAAGGAAGTTATGTTAAATGAAAGTAGGGATTGTTCGAGGACAAACAACGGTTTAAATATGGGGTGGTGATCTTGAGCGTATTTTTATGCCCACTTGTCATATTTTACCCATCTTTTATCATATTCTGAGAAGATTATCCTTATAAGCGCAAGATTTTATGAAAGTGTATATGGAAAGAGCTAATAGATGTGTTTAGATGATTTTTACAGGTAACACAATAAAAAATACTCAAAAAAGGTGCAGGCACCAAGAAAGAAGAAAACTTGGCCTGGTGAACTAGGAGAAGTGGCGCACCAAGCACTAAACTCTAGAGAAATTATGCTCAGGTTGGTATTATGGCTGAAGTGGCGCGCCAAGCACTAAACTTCAGAAGAATTGTAATCAACACTTTGTGAATTGAAAGAAGTGGCATGCTAGAGAGGAATAAACTTCGAAATTTTTTTTAACACTCGGGTGCATTTAGAGAAGTGATGCGCCAACATCTAAACTACAGAATTTTGATCAACACCTTGGTGAAATGGCTGAAGTGGCACACCAGGAGCCAAACTTCAGAAGAAATTCAAGCTAAATCTGGCGCATTGGGTGAAGTGGCACGCCAACCTCTATTTGGGAAATATTTTTCTAAGTCCAAAGCTGAGTTATCTAAGGGCAAACGATGAATTTATTACCAAGCTTATAAATACATCTATAGGGCATTTGTTAAAGGGATATACAACATTTTTTGGGGGGGAGAACAAGAGACAAGAAGTTTCATTTTCTTCTTAGGTTTTTCTTCATTACTCATTACTTTTTGTTGGTTTTTCGAATGATGATTCTTATAGGTTTACTCTTGAACATAAATGGATAACACATTTAATCTAGGGTTTTGTCCACAAGCTTGATGGTTGTAGTTTAAAGTTCATGTATTTTAGACATTTAAATCTTCTTCTTAAGATTGTTTATGCTTGCTTGATTTAATGTTTGTTCGTTAGTCTAATCACCTTTCGAATATATTCTATTAGCTTATTGGTTGAACTCGAAAGAGGGAACAAATGAGGGTTAACCTACTAATAATACAGAGAATGGGTCTGTCATCTTAATAGAGATGGTTCTACTTCGTCAGATATTTATTCTAATATTTGGAACACGAAATAGATTAAGAAATAAAGAAGCATAGAGTAGGTTTCGATTCCTTGTCAAGATTTTAGGGAATTGATTTCGTTGTTGTGGATAAGGATATAACCTGCAACCCTATTAAGTTAAATCAAGTATCTTCAACAGTCGTCTCACAGTTCCCTTACAACCATAGGGATATAGTTATTAGAGTTAGTGAGATAGTTCTTGACTATTCAGAAGAATAAGTTGAAAAATTAGTCCATAACTTGAAACTAACAGTCTTTGAAAGATTTGGTTTAGTGTAATTGAACCCTAAAACTTAATCTGAAAGCGATAGTGCCAAGACCCTAGATCTTAATCATCATTTGAATCACAACTCGCCTGCAAGCGAATTTCTTTTATTATATTTGAGTTATATTTCATGTTTTAATAGAAAGTACACTCAAAACTCTTGCAAAACTATAATTCTATTTATCTTGAATAGTGAAATGAGGATTCAAACTAAACAATTAATCTGACAAGTCTCTGTGGATACGATATCTAGATTTCACTGTCCTATATTACTTGACGACCACGTACTTGCGTGTGCGCTTGGCCATATCACTTTCCCTTTTTTCTTATGTCAATAGTGATTTTATGGACATTCTTAATTATACTCCTCCCTTTCACAAAACCTGTCTGATATGGAGAAATCAAGGTTGGCAGTTGTCACGAATTGAGCTGGAATCCCGGATTAAGAACGGGACCTAGAACCACGTATGGCTCCAAGCTAACCCATGGAACATACATAACATGACTTAAGAGCATAATTAAGCGAAAAATAACACATGAACATGGTGTAAGCGGAAGTCGGCATAGCATATCAACATAGAAGTGACACGAACCAACATTGCCGAAAACATCTATACATATTGTCTGAAAAACCTCTAAATAGCTGATGATCGATGGGACAACACCCCCAACTAGCTCGCTAAAGACTCAAACTAAAAGACATGACAAAGAGATATAACCAAAACTGGCATCCTCGAATCATGAAGACTCACCCAAAGCAGGATAGAGTTGGATTAAGTGGGAGCTAGCTAATGACGAGACTGAGACTGGTCGCTCCAACCTATATTATGAAACGATATAGCATAGAGTATGCGGTCAGTACTTTGAATGTACTGAGTATGTAGAGGTAGTAAGCATGCTAGCAAAAAGATCATATGAAGTCATAAATATAAATCAAGATAGATCATGAAAGTAAGGGCAATATGCTAAAAGCCACATTTCTGAAATATACAAAATTATAAGCTATTCATCGTAATTTGAACATAATGACCCAAGGTTTATAAATAAAAATCATATAGCGTGTCATACTTAAAAATATAAATAAAAACTCATAAACTAATCAATGGTTCAATATGCTATAAAATATAACATCGTGAGACATGAACATGATTATCTGAAAACATGAGGAAGAATGGGAGGCTTAGTCATAACCGACACCATCATGATAGAGCTTACATAATGCTCCAATTATCTCTCTCAAGTGGGCAGAGTCATCCCAAGCTTTCCAAGGTTTGAAACGATTAAGGCGTGATCACTAGTAAGTTTCCGTAGGGTTTGAACATGAATATATACCGACGGTGACACATAGTTCTGAAACTCAGGGTTTGGCTGAAGCTCTAGCCTACTCGATGGTAGACACTACTTCCAAAAATATGCATATGGCTCATAATCATTAGCATGAAACATACATGAACTTGCATGAGCTAGCCGAAATATGAAATCATAATCATACTTAACATGCGTGGCATATTCGTGAAAGATGTCATAGAATTGACCATGATACTTGAACTTGAATTTCATGAAAATAATACTTGCTTGAATAAAGCTTCATAACTTCAAAATCATGGAATCATAAGTTTAGGATTTTATAATTATTCATTACATACTAGATAGTTCATCATACTTGAAATCATGGCTCATAAGCTTGAAATTCATAAATCATGCATAATAGGGCATGATCTTCATAAAGTTGAAATCATAAATTAGTAAATAAATTGAGAATCAAATATGCCCTATTATCCATAATTCATCAATTGAAACCTGAGAGAATTGAACCCATAGAGATAGCATGAAAGATTTCATGGAATTGGGTAAAATCTTAGAATTTCAACATAACATGATTGAAGTCTTAAAATCATAGATTAAGGATGAAATTGGGCATGAGGGTGGAAGAATTTCTCTATTCATGACCCTACATACCTGGATAATTTGACTCCTAATCTTTTCCTTGAAAATCTAAGAAGATTGGAAGAGAATTTGAGGAAGAACCCTAGCCTTGATCTTGAGGAAGGATCTTCAATTCGCTGTTGTTTTTGAAAGAATGAGGGCTTAGGATGGGTTAAACCTATAGACTCTTTAAGAAGCCCAAAACGTCACATAAGGATTAGGATCTTAGGAAGTTATGAAATTATCCCTAGTAATCGGGATGAATTTAACAGTTAAGTGTCCCGACGGTGGTCGTGACGGGCCATCACTCACCCGATGGTCCGTCGCCCTTACCGTCAAACTTTATCCCGAGGAGGTCCTGATTGCTTCCTTAACAATGGTGGCAGTGATGGGCCGTCACTCCTTGACGGTCCATCAAGTCTGCTGTCACACCTGGAATACTGAGACCCCATACGAAGGAACATTCAATGTTCCTCGCAAGCCTAACGGGCTTTCATCCTCACCATCAAGCCCCGACGTCATAGGCAATGGGTCATCGGTCCCACCGTCACCTGCACCAAATCTGCAAAATTTCAGTTCGTTTTTCTTTAAGGAGTCATTTTGAGGCCCGAGATGTTACAGTAATATCCTCTCCAATCTGTCATGTACCAACCTTCATATGACTTTAATAGGCCTCAAATCAGAGAAAGTCTATAGCACATTTTTCTTCGGTAATAGTAGCAAATTAGTGTGATTAATAGCCTCTGCTAGAGTATTTCCTTTAAAGAAGTCTTGTATCACCTTTAACCCATTAATATTGATAATTTCCCAGCAAGTCTGATAAAAGCAACCTAATAGCCCATCCGGACCACTTGTGATGTTCCCATTCAGTATAAAGACTGCTTTTTTGACCTCCTCCGTGGTTAGACTTCTACATAATTCTTCATTCTCTTCCCTGAAAACCTTTTCTGGTATATGTTGTAGTAGACTGAACTCTTTTACCTCCTCTTCCTGTATGAACTGGCTTTGATAAAATTAAATGGCTTCTCTTGCAAGTATCTCCTTCCCCTCTAGCCAATTTTCTTGTGAATCTTGTATTCTCTGCAACTGTAGCTTATTCCTCCTTCCATTTTACAATATCACGGAAAAATTTTGTGTTTCTGTCTCCTTCCTGAAACCATGTTGCCCCTGCTTTCTGTCTCCAATATTCTTCTTCATAGTGAAGATATTTCTTGTATTTTGTTTGTGATCTATGTAGCATATTACGCTCTATTATGTACTATTTTATTTGATCTATTTCTTTTTTCATTAAAGATTTGATATAATACAATGTCAGATGGAATTAATGTATCATCACCAACATTGGTAGAATTAAAAAATACACGACAGAAGAAAGGACTAAGTCAAGTTAATAGTTTGGGTTGATTTGCCTTCTTCTAAAAGAACTAGATAAGTATAGCCTGTGTATAACAGGGGCCCAACACATAAAAAGTTTTAAAATCTAACTCTTAATCAATTTTTAAAATTTTAAAAAATGCTTTTAGAAAAAACGACAGTCATAAGTTTCTTATGCGCCTTTTCAAATTAAATTCTAAAAAAGTTAAATGATTTTATATACTCAAGTAAAGTTTAAAAGATTTTCTTCTTTGATAGAAATGTTTGTTCTTATAATTTTTTTAATCTCATTTTCACATTAATTAATTTACTTTTTATCTTAATTCGATGTAAATTTTAATTTTTTTTCCTTCATATTTCAAATGTAATCTAAACAAATTTATCATTGATTCATCATTTTGTATACATAACTTTAGTAAAACTTTGATTATCATTGTTTATATGTTCTCGTATAAAAATATTCAACATCTNATGATTATTTATACCAAAATATAATAAGGAGGAATAAATTAAGATTTAAAATTGTTACCTCTCATACGGACACATCCATCTATATTGAACTGGGCCTCCGAGACGGGCTTCATGCACAAGATGCACAAGAAGATGTTCCATCACATCCCAAAATCCTGGTGGAAGAATCTTATCTAACTTATTTGTAATTATAGGAATATTCTGATTAATCCGAATTAGGTTGTCTTCCCTCAACGTATTGGAACACAAGTCTTTGAAAAAACAAATTAATTTCAGTCATGGGTTTCCAGATTCTTTCAGGAAAGCCACTAAATGCAATTGGCAGTAAAGTTTTCATGAAAACGTGACAATCGTGACTTTTCATGCCATGTAAATTTCTGTGCTCCATATCGACACGCTTCCCTAAATTTGAAGCATGTCCATCAGACATCTTCAATTTCTCGACACACTCACATATCTTACGCTTTTGGTCCATTGTGAATGAATAACTAGCCTTTGGCTTGAAAACCTTATTGTTTTGTTTCTCCTGCAACCATAACTCTTTTCGCCTACAATATGCTGGTAAGTCCATTCTAGCCTTAACATTATCTTTTGTCTTTCCATTGACATCCATTACTGTGTTGAATAAATTATCAATGTAATTTTTTTCATATGCATGACATCAAGATTATGTCGGAGAAGATTATCCTTCCAATATGGTAACTCCCAAAATATGCTCTGTTTTGTTCAATTATGTGCAACACTATACCCATCAAATTTGTACAATTGTTCTTCTGTAACCTTTGAAAAGTGTCGAACCCTATATCAAACTTGCTTTCCCGTCAAGATTGGAGGTGGACTATCTTGTTCAGTTTTATTCTTTCTAAAAGTATTTTTCATACTCCTAAACTCATGGTCCATTGGTAAGAACTGACGGTGGCAATCAAACAAGGAATTTTTTGGCCATGTTTTAAAGTGAATAACTTAGTATTTTCCATACAGTAAGGACAAGCTAACTTTCCAGTTGTCATCCACCCAGACAACATCACGTAGGCAGGAAAATAAATAATAGTTCATATTAATACAACCCGCAAATTAAAATTCTGCTTAAGCGATACATCAAATATTTCAACACCTTCACCCACAATTGTTTTAGCTCATCAATCAAAGGTTGCAAGTATACATCAATCAAGACTTTCGGATTACGTGGTCCAGGAATAATGCAATTGAGAAATATATATGGACTTCTCATACACATCTCAGGTGGAAGATGTGTGCAAAACAAAAGATGTGAGAGAAATAATACTTTTAGAATTATGTTGGGAAATAAACTCTTGTGATTGAGCAAAATGACACTTTTATCCTTGATCGTTCCACACTTGACTCTTTTATATAATAGAAATTACTAATTTATATTTGTTTTAAATATAAGAGACCTGGTGAGGTCTCTATCTTAGTCAAATTCAATCAATGAATTTTTAAAGAAGGAGAACTCATGAGGTCTCCTTTTGTAATTACTTTTTTTTAAAAAAATTTAGAGACAAAACCACTTCTTCTTTGAACAGTAAAGAGATAAACAAATAAAAAAGGGTCCGACACTCCTCAGTATCACCTAGTAAGATAAGAAGCCGTTGATTGGAATAGAAAATTTAGGAAGAATTAGGTTCAAATAAATTTCCTGGGATCCTCTTCCCTAGAGATCTCAAATGAGGGAACTCTGGGAGAGCCGCCGACTCCAACTACCGTCCATGTACGTTCCATACTAGATCTGACCAACTGCCTATCCTACCTCCTCTACGTTCTTAACAACTCATCTTTGTCGCAGTAGAGTCTTTCAGTGGAACGTTTCGGTCCTTTTCCCCATTACTTAGAAAAAGTGAGCCACCGGTTCAGGTACAAGATACTATCATTACCGCCTGGACAATTAGACATCGAACCCGTAATCGCAACGACCCAATTGCAAGACTGCTTGAGGTCTCTATTTTTTTTGGAATTTGTGTAAAATTATTTTTATCATTTAGGAGACCTCCTAAGGTCTTATTCTTTAAAAAAATAAAAAAAATAAAGGAAGAAGTGACCTCGTGGGGTCTCTTTTGGGAGATCAACTTTTAAGGTCTCTGTTTACCGATTTTAGAGACGACATGAGGTCTCTATTTTTTCAAAAGTTGTGCAGAATTATTTTTATCATTTGGGAGACCTCTTGAGGTCTTCTTATTTAAAAATAAAAATATTAAATTAAGGAAAGAAGCGACCTCATGTGGTCTCCTTTGATAGACCAACTTTTAAGGTCTCTTGGGGCATTGAATTAAGGGTGGCAAAAAAGTTTTGAAATGTAAAAAAAGTAATACAAGTTTTAATCATTTAATAGAGGTGACAAGTTTATAATTAGTATTTAAAGATATTTGACGACTTTTTGAATAAGCTCCAATCTTTTTATTTTTACACTTTGGCCCAACTTATATAAAACCCTAATTACCTAAAAAAAGGATTACAAAAGCCGCCAAATCAACGACCCACGCTTCTTCTTCTTCTTCTTCTGCTGATGCTATTGCTGTTCCTCCTCCTCCTTTTTATCTTCATAATCATCATCATCTTCTTTTTCTTCTTCTTCTTCTTGTTGAAAATTTGGTGGGACAAAAATTCACCATTTCACATATTTTTTGTGCTGGATTTTATTGTAATAGCACATAAAATTACATTTGGTAAGTGCATAATATTATTTTGTGTGTATTATTCATCTGGATAAAATTTTATTTTTCCAACAGATTCAGTGGTAGCTACTGTTCGCCGGTTTTTAGATGACTACACGCAAGTGCACGTGGTCGAACAAGTAGTAAAATGGCTAAAGTAAGCTAAATATCGATCCCACAGGGACTGGACCAAGGTAATAATCGAATCAAGTGTCAATGAACTTTAACTCTAAAAATGCAGACAACAGTTTAAAGAAGATTTTG